>MCJB01025324.1:65456-140304 GCA_002018475.1 Nicotiana obtusifolia | reverse complement strand
CTGGTAATTAATAACTAACCTGAGTTTTCCTCTTGTTTGCTCAGCTCTTTTGTTGACATAAAATGCTTCGCATGCCCATTGTGAATCTGACGGCTCTATCAGATCAAATTCCAAAAGTTCTTCGCATTCTTTCTTTGCAAGCTGAAGATGATCTGGATTCATGCCTAAGTGACCGGCCTTTCTCGGATTGATGTTTTCATTTTCTTGAAAGGGAGCTTGATAAAAAACTCTTGGTTTTTCCATAATGGGCTTTTCCCTTTCTTCATGAAATCCTTGTGGGATTCAGCACATGAATGTTCAATGAGATTTTGCTCAATTTCTTTGATTTGTTTATCATTGGTGATTTGGAATAGCCTTGGAATCTCAGAATAAGGTCTGAACTACTTTTTAAAAGTTATCCCATTAGCCGTGATCTGGAGTTGATCTTTAAGTTGTCTGTAAATGTCGAATCCAATAATAAGATCTTTTCCTGGCACATCAGACCCTAGCAGCTTGGTTCTGTACTTCAATGCTGGAAAGAACTCAATTGTGACTGGGTGCTTTGTAATGATAGTTGTGGTTAAGATTGCATTTGATGTAGTGTTGAAATCCTTAAAATGCGTCACCCATTGATCTTCAGGGAGAACAGCAGGATTTATGAGTGAGACAGCAGCTCTGGTGTCGATGAAAGCAATAACTCGAGCTGGTTTATCCCATTTGGATGAATAGACTTTGAGTTCTACTTGAGGAACGACTGCGAGAGCATTGATCTCCTCTTGGGCTTCGATCACTGGTTCAGAAATTTGGTACTGATCATTGCCTTGATCTTCATAGATATCGAGAGAGAATAAAGTTTCTTCATTGGGTTCATTATCCAGATAATATGGATTCAAGGTCCTCCTCCTTTCCAAGATGTATGCAGTGTAATCTTCAATCTCTTCAAGGAGTTTGACAGATCTTCTTGATTGGGGAGAATTTTTTGCGAAATGTCCAATCTTATGGCAAATAAAGCATCTGTCCTTCTTGTGAAAATTTCCTAACCTTCTGCGTCTGAAATATTTTGTGCGCCTCTTGGATCTTGATTTTTCATTTGGAATTCTTGGCCATCTGAACCTCTTAAATTCTTTACGCCATCTGGACGTCTGGCAGGAACATCCTGATCCGGTGATTAGATCAGATTTGCGGCATGCTTTGTCAAGCGCTGGATTGTGCTGGAAAATTTGCTTTAGGGCTGAGCGCTTTGTACAAATGTCATCCAATGCGACGGAAATAGTCTACCTGATGTAACCAATTTGTGGGATTGTTATGGCTGAAATTCTTCTTCAATGATGGTCATGATTTGGCTTGCCAACAGCTTTGGAAGGGAAGAGACAAAGGCTTGCTTCAGATTGATGTCTCCACCGATTTCAAAGTATATCTTTGCTATTTTTTGAAAATGCCTGTCAATCTTGCGAATGACACACACATCATCTCGAAAAGTTGTCTTCGCATTTTCTCCTGTCTTTGACCAGTATCTCCACAGAAAACTTCATGTAGGATCCTGATGTTGAAGGCAAAATCTTGGGAAGTAAGAAAATTATTTTTGTCTTGAATTCCAAGTGAGTTCCACCAATCTCTGAGGATTCCTGAGAACCGTGAAGTGAGTTCTGACAGGATGATATACTTTTCTCGTTCTACCAAATTTTTGGTCACCATCCAAGTATAGAAGTCTTGGATCCTTTGAGGCCATTTTGAAACCTTGACGTCATCTAAGGTGAAAGTGTGAAAGCCAGTTCAAACTGGTTTGGATGCCATGGGCTCATATTTTCTTTTTGGGATTGGCTCATCTGTCATGCCTTCTTGTTCGTCATTTACTTCAGATACTTCTGGCTCTCTTGGCTGGTTTATAAATATTGGGGGATTGTCATCTTCAGAAGAGTTCGTTGTGGATTCATTGCTTGATTGAGAGCTATCTTCCATTGATTCATTGTCTGATGAATTCAGAGATTCCGACCATGGAGTATCTTCTTCTGATGTGCATCTTGGCTGGGAGACATAGAGGTCTGGAGCCTTCTGGTCAGAAATCATCAAATTTTCGGGGTTGGACCCTTTTGAACTTTCTCCTTGGTCTCGCCTTTTCTTGGTTTGTTTCTGTGCTGCAAGGGCATCTTTCCTTTCCCAAACCAATTTTGCAATATCAAAATCCTGTTCTTCTTCTAAGGGTTGGGTGAAAGAGATTGGATTTTGTGAGGTAGATGGATAAGTAAAAAAGGTGTAGTCTAATTTACGTGGGGAATATGCTTGTGGAGACATAGGGAAGAAAGTAGGATTTGAAGGGAAAACTGGAGTCGTTTGCGGCTTAAAGTGGTCATTTCTCAAAAGTTGAATCTGTTCTTTGATGGAAATCGTCTCCTTTTGTTGTTGTTGGAAGGATTGGAAAAGTGAAGTTCATGGCGGACAAATCTCGTATTGTAAATTTGCCAATCTTAGTTCCAAGGCTTTGATTAGTCCGTCATAGCGAGACGATGTTTGCTCCATCTTTTTCTCAATTGTTTCCACTTTGCTCATCATTTTATTTTTTGTATGGGCCACGTTTTTTATGGTGTTGCCTATGTTGTTCAGTACCTTGTTTTGGCAGATGGAGTTTTCGGATTGCCAGTTCATTGTAGCTTCGATGTCACTTGTTGGGATTTTTTCTCCAGTAGGTAACACTACGTTTTTCTTGGAAATTTTTGGAGCATGGCTTATACCCTCCTTTTCAAACGGTTGAAGTGAAGGGGAAGACTTGGGTATGACTGGAGCTTGAAGGACTTAGCATGTATATCTGTGGGTGGGGGATTTGTCATTTTTTGAATTGGTGAAGTTTTAGGTTCAGGTGGCTTTTTGGGTTGTGAGGTATAGGCTAATGGTGATTTGGGTTTGGGTGTGGTTTCACTATCCTCCCAACTTGGAGTGAATTTTTCTGGTAATTTTGGCCATTCCCGGGGTTTGTAACTGACAAGAAATTCATATTTACCTGGACGGCTTAATGAGCCAATTGAAGGGTCTTTATTTTCATATTTGGCTCGAAATTATTTTTTAGTGGTTTTTCCCTTTTTCTTGGATTTTGGTCTGGTTTTGTTGAGGCCGAACCTTTCCCCATGATGCTGGTGGTGTTCATCATATTCTCCATTTGGATCTTCTAAACAGTCTTGATAGTCGCAATCAAGATTCCAAGGGCAGTGTCCCGTAAAGGGGCATTTGAACCGCCAAGTTCTTTTTCCATTTTTGTCAAAATTTTGACACCAATCGTGTTCTTCCATGATGCTTTGTATATTCCAAATGAGCTCTCTATCAGGTTCAGGGTATGTATCTATTGTATCTTTAGGTTGAATCATTTGGCAAGAAAAGATGGTTTTATTGGATTTTTTGAGGTGGGAATGGTCAAAGCTTATGCAAACGGTTTTGTCATTTCTTTTGGTAAAAGTTGGTTCACCAGATTGTAGGGATTCCTCCGGTTCTCTTAACTTTCATAATTTGTGATCCAGGAATCAGGAAGAATTTTGACAAGTTCATCTCTTGAAATTTGTCTGGGTATTTGGGTGCACATGGTGTTTCCTTTGGTAGCATCAATATTTAAGAGTAAAGCATTTTCTCCTCCTGGAAGGCAAAGATCCATGGCATGATTTTGGACTCGCCACGCCATTTGGTGATGAAGAGTGGCTTGGATGGAATCTTTGGCTTGAGGGGCTCCTTCGATTTGGACTTGGATTTTTAGTGCTTCGGTTAAGTATGGATCATAAAGGGACATGTTGAAATTTGGAAAGATAGTGATGAAGACAGTCCCAGCATTCAGGGTAACTTCTGCAGTACCCAAATTTGCATGTTGGTACTCCAAGTATCTTGTATCTAGAAGAGAAAGTCGAGCTATAACAGGTTGACCTTTTCTTCTGTGATATGTTAAAGCGATTCGGATAGCACCAAAATGGATATGGGTAAAACCATGCTCTGTCCATTGCCTGGGAAAATCATCTGGGATTTGAAGAGTGATAAATTGTTCCTCTAGAGTGGCAAGAATAGGATGCTGGTCACGTTTTGAGGCAGCAACATATTCCTTGACTCCTTTTGGTCTATGTTGGACTAGGGAACGAATTTGGGTCCAGGGTGCAAATGATTTTTTGGTGAAAGCTGAATAGGGGTTTGTGAGAGATAGTTCAGTGGAGGATACTTTTTGTTCATCGGGTAGGATATCTACTTCATAGAGGTAATCATATTTTTTAGATAGGGTTTTATATAGAGTAGGAGACATATTCATTTTTGCTAGGGAAGAGGATGATGGAAATGACTCAGACATATTTAATAAACTGTTCCTCCTTCCGAAAGGTAGCACATAAAGCTTGTAGACCCTATGTGCACGTTCTACCCTGTCATTCAAATATTAGAATACCCCAACCCCTTTCATTTATCTCCCTATTATTCTTTATTAAAAATTATTACAAGCCCATATGACATAGTATAAACCTAAATCTGACTAGTTACAGGATGAAACAACTATAAGCCCAATAAAACAAACAGAGGCCAGATGCAGAACAACCCAAGGATGTCCCCAGGCCTTCAATGGTGTTATCTTCGCACAACAGCGAATGCATGCACCACTTATCATAGCAACCTGAAATCCATGCTCAAACCCAACATGTAGGGCCCAACACTATACTTAACGAAGAATCTTACTTACCCAAACCACGTCAAAATCAGCCTTACAGGTGACAGAATACTCATTGAATTAACTAAACAACTTAAACACTTAGTTCTTAGAGTTGTAGCTAACAACAGCTCTAGCCAAGACACATATTAAGAACCAGGCTGAATTGCAAGGCATATAAGGCACGTATAAGGTAGAGTTTATGATTATAATGCTAGAAACAAATTTTAAGAGTGACATGATAGTAAACCATTCCACTAAGTTTCAAAATGAAGCATGAATCAGAATCAATTTAGGGCACCTTAGATGAAGGTCTAGTAGATTCAAGCAACAAACAAATAAAGCACAGCCATCACATGAAAATGTCCATCATGAAAATCTAAAGGAGCAACGTAACAGAACAAACTCACGATCAAGCAATTGCTTAATGGAGCAGGGAAAAACTCTAGCGTGCTGAACATTAATCACAATATAAGAGACATATCAATTTTTAGAATCAAGATATGCTAGTATTGGACCTGGCACTGGTTGGCTATTCATGAGAGGAGAGGCTGGTTATGAGGTTTACCCTAAGGTCTCAAAATATATTGAAGAGCACAGGATTGCATAAGTCGAACATACATTAGAACTTAAATGGCACGGAAACATGCCTTAACTAATCAGCACAACATCAGGAATTTAGCTGGTTGGACGGGAATGACTTAACAGGGTCGGAAACACATTCATTAATTGATCACAAAGATACAGAACCAGTCATGGAACGTGCACTAATTCACAAGTAATAGGGAAAACATGTTTGGGTTAATAACATGATCAGGAGTTAACTCCAGGAAAAATATTAGGTTGCACATGCATGACTCAACAAGAATTAGCACGGGTTATGGGCATGAATCGACTTATCATAAAAGTACAGAACAAGCCAAGAAGCTAAAGACTAAGCAATAGTGATAAGCATTCGAGAACACAAATTAGAGAAAACAGACTTAAAAAAATAGAACCTAGGCAACAAAAAGATAAGTTAGACTATTAGAAGGTATGGGGCCTCAAGAATAGCTTCAGAGCAGACAATAGCATGTTGGTTCATAAAAATCTCATAGACATAGATATGAAAAGCAAGAAGTCAAAAGAAAAGAAAATGAAATTGCAAGAGTCATAGGGACTTACCATTTACAGATTAATGAACAAGTAAACAAGAGGAATGGTTTCAGCAACACTTCAATGTCAATAGCAAAACGAACAATAGAACTCACGAGTCTCAGCGTTTCAAAGTTCCCAAGGGTTTCGAATGAACCCCGGGCAGTCCTCACTCTGAGAAAGGTACGATAATCGAATTTCGTTGGCCTTGGCTTTCAGTTGGCCAGGAGATTGAGCCTCAGAGTTGTATAAGACAAGTAAGAATAAGAGAGTAGTAGTAATTTCAGTGATTAACGTCTCTCTAAAGTGGAAATTGGGGAGGGGTTATATAGTGGTAGAAATCAAACATAGCAAACATGGAAAATAATTAATCAAACACAAATAGAGGAAGAAAATATCGTATGTGATCGATAATAGTGCTGCTAAAGAAAAAATTGACAGAAATCAAAGAATCGACCAAAGACCTTGGCGAATTGGCCTCATATAACCTTGACATGATGCATATAGATGAAACACTATCAAGATCTTGAGGGTCTGGAGATGATTGTGCTTGATCTAGGACCGTTTACTTGCCAAAGATAGGCAAGTATTATGTGATACCAAAATCCTGTAAATAACAGAGAGATCGAGTATATACAGAAGGAAAATCATGGAGAGATTCCATATTAGAACTAGAATTGGGGAGGATAGAGGAGGCATCCGCCACATTATCCAGAGGCGTCATAGTTCGAAGGCACAATCCTCATAGCGTGAAGACACCACGCCATGGCCTGAGGATCTCTCGACCATTATTCAAAGGTATCATAGTCTGGAGGCATCATCCTCATAGCCCGAGGACACCATTCCATGGCCTGCAAATCCCTTATCATAAGCTTCATGTCCCAGGACGTCACAGTCCGAGGACACCATCCTCATTGTCCAAAGACAACTCTCATGGTCCGAAGGGAATTTGCCTCATGTTTAAATTTTGGCAATAACCTATATATATTCGCGTACATCGTGTTTTTAGTTTTGCAGGTAACTTGAGAGGTGACCGTTGTACAAACTGGAGCAATTCTCGCTCCGGTTTCCGTTCACAACGTTCACATCCTTCGATCACCTCAAGGTAACCAATGAACAACTATTGATTGCCCTTTGTTCTATAACCATTCAGATATTTTCCTTATACATCCGTAATGATTAAATTCGCATTCATAGCTCCGCCTGAAATCATCCGTTACTCACGATGCTATCATACCCAAAAAGTCCTTTTCGAAACACACGACCACTCTTATAACAACTTCATCGGTCTCGTTCGTCGTTGGATCCAGAACAACGGCCCGATTCCCTTAACACCAGGGATATGTTGGCAACTCGAGAACCAGGGTTCGGCCCCCAATTTTCTCAAAACACATCATTTCTCACTCACTTCAGACAAAATTGGTCATTATTTTCTTTACCCGACAACTCTTTCATCATTCCCGAGTAAAGAGGGGCAGCTGCAGATACTCAATTTGCCCTTATGTTTTTATAAAGGTTATATATGCTTTTAAAATATCATTCCTGCATCATCACCAATTTACAAGAGTCATACAAGTATTTTCTATAACTATCCATAATTTTTAAAGCTTTAAAATTGATTTCTTGCATTTAAATTATTTGAATATGTATAAATTACCTCGTTAAATTGTTTCTGTAATGACTTAATCATCCAATTTTATTATTTGCACCCACATATGTGTTTCATTATATTTTACCTTATCTTTAAATAATTATATTTGAATTTTTAAGCTATTTACATAATTTTTGCAATAATAGCCTACATGCCTTGCACAATTGAATTTTATTACATTATTTGTGCCCAAACAATATTTTTATATTTTTATAATGTTAAATTATTATTTTCACGAATCTTACTACGCAAATAATATTTTTATTATTTATTAATTATTTCTTATAAATTAGTTTTTATAATTTTCGTGTATTTAAAAAACTTTGGCCCAATTTTGAGTAAATTTCGGACCCAAAATCTTAGCCCAATGCCCCTAGCCGAACCAAACGACCCTTTAACAAACCTAGTTGGAACCTATTTCAAATGACCCGCCCCACCTATTCTTTTTAATTGTATGCGCCCTTAACCCCACCCTTTTTAATTACATCCTCCCAAACCCTAGCCCCATTTAACTGAGATGGCAACCCTAGAACCCTCTCTACTCTCTTCTCCTCTCAAACCCTAGTAGTAGAACCCGAATCAATCACACATGCAAATCATAATACATTATATGAGCGTACTCGAGGTCTCAACTGACAAAACGAGATCTAGAATTTAGAATAATCGGTTGGATGTTTATATATTCTCTCACGTGTGCTACCAAAGTTTAGTATTTGTAATAGTACTTCGACACTTTTCCTTATTTATCTAGCTAATATAGTTCTTCGATGCATTTAAAGTAAAAGCATGGTTCTCCTTTTCTTAGCTTAGTGAGTTAATGCCCGATGACGTGGTTAGTAATTTAACTAATGATGTTCAAATTTTAAAGAAGTAAATAATTTTTTCGACGAATAGGTGCACGAAAAACTTAAATTAAACTATGTAATATTTAGCTAAGTTAAATAATACACTCTTAATAGAACTTGTTTACCCTCAAAATTGTATAACAATTAAATTTGTAAGTGGTTTTAAGGATACGGGGATTAATTTGATATAAGGCGATAAATTAAGTTGCTATTGAAAAAACAAGATAAAATAAATTCAAACCACATGAGTAGGATAGTTCCAGCCTTAATGAAATAATCACCCTCGATCCGGGCTCGGCTGTGGCCAGCACTAGTGAACAAGAGAGAAAAAAAGAGCTAATAACAAGGAACGTAATAATATATATTGCTTTAAAATGATTGTTAAAATGTCCTTCATGAATTATCAGAGCCCCTTTATATAGTAGGGGAGTCCTACTTTAGCTACAATTGTATAAAAGGTAAAAAATCTTCTGATTTACTGATTGCCGGTTCCTTATCGATACGTGACGAGATCCTTGCCATGATATCCAGCCGGTCACGGATATTTTGGATTTCTGTTGGCTATGCTACATTGTCTAACAATGTTCTTCAGAGTCGTTCGAGGCTAGAACCGATTCTGGGAACCATGGCCTTGATATTCTCGAGGACAGGCGTCATGCCCCCGGGTTCTAGCCCGGTGGGACTTTGGCTCGATTTCGGTCCCTTGCCACCATGTCTCGAGCCTGGCTCATCTTGTCGGAGGCTAGGATGCACCATGAGCTCGATTTCACCAGTATACAGATAGTCCCATCATTTTTCGGAGAGTAAATGACGTGAAACGACATGAGCTTCTGATTCTTACTTCGACACATCGTGACAGAAAAGCCAAAACATATAAAATGTCTCGTTAGTCAAGTCATAATGACATTAAATGCATGTCAGCCGTAGGTCGGCCGTCCCTGGATGTGAAACACTACTGAACTACTATAAGTACCCCCTCCTTTGTTCATTTTTACTTTACATCAAACCTTCTACCCTCGTACCTTCAGGATTTCAATACTCTTTAGCACTTTTACCTTGGTTATTCGAGGTCCTTTGCAAGAATTTTTAACCATCTTCTTCTCAAACCAACAAGTCTAATCCTTTAACTTCCTTTCTTTCTTCATCTTTCTCATACTTGTTTCCATCTTCATTTTCTAAAGGAATGGAAAAGACTTCCAAAACCGTTCCCTAGAATGAAGCTCCTTCTACTTTGCAGCCGGCTACTGAGGCCGAGGAGACCGATCCACGCGCGGCCTTCGATAAACCAGTACCTAAACCCCCTTTGAAAATGTTCATCCTCGGGGGATGCTCGGTCAATGTCAATTTCAAGGTTGAAAAATCTTCCTCCGTACAGGGTCAGTGGGAGGAGGTCTCGAGAGACATCTGCTCGGTTACCGAAGAAGTCCTCCCTACGGTCCGAAAAGACTACAACTGGGCCAATAAAGACATAGTGGTCCCCCACCCCGAAGAAGCCATTACCACCTATGTTGAGGGATACCTAAGTGTTTACATTTTTACCTTCACATTGGGCCCAGTAGACCCGATCATTTTAGATATCTGCAGGAGGTACAACGTGTGCTGTTCGACCAGATTCATCCATCACTCTAGAGGATGTGATCCTCCTCCTATTTTTTGTGAAAAAAATCGATGGGTGCTCGTTCACCATTGATCATCTACTACACTTATACAGTCCTCAAATTTTTAGGGGGCTGATAAAGCTTTTGCGTCGGGCCAGTAAAGCACCATTCTCAAGCATCGATGAGGATCGGGATCGAGGCTAGAAAAATCATTTTGTCCGAGTGAGGACTTCATACTTTATTCCATCTGAATGCAGACCATTCCCCTAGAAGTGGAACACGTCACGTAAGTTGGACTTCATATTTTCCTTTCCGATGTTCATGGTTGTGCAATCGTTGCTCCGGTCCCAAATGTTTTCCCTCAACTCAAGGAGTGGGTCAAAGGTATCTACTCACAGATTCCCTACTCCGAGCGCTCGTGGCAGTGAGACTTTTTTCCCGAGTAGGTTGTGTTAGGATTCTTCTTTTAACATTAAACCTTACTCCCTTTACTTATTTTTGTAGGCTTATCTAAGGACGTCAAGCTTAGGCCTCCAATTGATGGCGAGGACTTAACTGGCGAGTCCCTTGGTCTGAGACAGGCCGAAGAGAGGAAAAGGAGAGGGCATCGAGTTCCCCGATCTCAAAGAAAAAGAAAACAAAGAGAAGGCTGGTGCAAAAGCAAAAGGAAAACACTAGCTCTCGAGCACCAGCTATATATTTGCACTATCAGTTGAGGGACGAGTCTGAGGGAGAATATCCTTTCATTCTGGTGGCTCACGAGCCATCAAGGCTCGAAGAGAAGGGGGCCTCTGAACCAGAGATGCGTGAGGCCGATCTGCCTCAAGCCAGAGAGGTCGATGAGGAGACCGGGGCCGAGGCTTGCCAGGATGCAGGCAATTCCCCGAAGGAGGCACTCGGCATGATAGACATCACTGAGTCACCCTTCTTTATCGAGTCCATGCATAACGAGGCCCAAACGGTGAAAGAGTTCCCCAACGAGGGGGCCCACGGAGCAGATGACCCCCTCGGCTGCTTTTTTGATGGCGTGGATTCCACTGCCACGGAGGACGTCACCATATTAGATGACTTAGAGGTACCGAGGAGAAGTCCATCATCGGGGGCAGGTGGACCTACTCGAGCCCGAAAATGATCAATCAGTTGCCTGCCCCGAGTGCGAATCCTGGTCGGAAGCAGTCCATTATCATCATCATTCCAGAGGATGCTCGGGTTCTTTCCACCCCCGTATAGGTGGGAAATTACCTGCGGTGCCTGGTGATTGAAGAAGACCAGGCCAAAATGCACGAGGTAGATGTGCCCTGCCTGTTCAACGAAGCACAACAGGCTCTGAACCGAGTAACTCTAGATAATTCCTAAGGGTTTTACTTTTTCCTTTGATACTTGAACTAATTTGTTGATAATTCTAATATCTTTCTTCGTATTTTTAGGCCTCAATGATTCACCACGGAACTTTCCTCCGGTATCGGGATGAGCTGAACCAACTGGAAGCATAAGTCAAAGAGCTTGCTGAGAAGAGAGACACGTACAAACTTCTCCGTGAGCAATGTGAAGGAGAGGCTAAAGACTTCAATTTGAGTTGGAAGCAGCTCAGAAAGAATCTTTCAAGTTAGTGATAATGAACTAGACACGGTGACGAATGCTCAGAACCTATAGGTCCATAGAAGAGTGATCGGATCGACCAACTCCGAGCCGAGATGGATATAATCAAGGTCGAGACCGAAGAGTGAAGAGGCAAGATGGATTGCCTGGCCTCGAAAAAGGAGACTGCCCAGGCGCAATTGACCTCGGCGGAGGCCCAACTTCGAGCGACAAGGGAGAAAGCAGAGCCACGGTCCCAGAAAATTAAGGAGCTCCGGTCTCAGCTAAGCTCGGCTATTGCCGATCGAGAGACCTTGCCAGGGAGCTTAACACGGCCAAGTCGGTGGTTGAAGTGACCAAAGCCGATTCCAATAAAATGGTGGCCCAGTATAAAGACGAAAGACATTGTCGAATACGTGAAGTGGTAGTCCCGAAGGGAGGCCCTCGAGGAAGTTCACTCTCAGGGTTTTGATTTGTTGGCTGAGGTCAAAAATGCTAAGTGGTTCGAGGCCAAGGCCAAGAAGTTGGCGGAACTCGAGGACGAAGAAGACTCCAAGTGTTCGGACAGATCGGGGGGCGAAGAAGACTCTGATGGTCCCTGTGATGAGGCGGGCTTCGGCAAAGACCTAGCCGTTTAAGTGCTTTGTAATTTTTTCTTTGTTTTTGCACCTTTGTACTTTTTGTTGAGGCCGTTTTGCCTTAGTGTGTGTGTGTGTGTGTGTGTGTGTGTGTGTGTGTGTGTGTATAAGACTCTTTTTTCCTTCAAAAGTTTTTTAAGCTTGTTCCTTTGGCTCTTTTCTTTATGATTGTAAAGATATCGAATGCCTTAGAACGTAATAGTTAGGTCTTGTTTGGAGGTTCGAACAGGCTTTGCTCTGGATATTATATTGCTTAAGACTCGTGAGGGGGCTCGGCATAAATGGAATCTTTCCCCAAAGTACTTAGAATATTTTAGATTATAATTTTTCGAGGGTTGCCTTTTGAACTGGTTTAGAAATTTTGAAGGCCTTATTTTTTATTTACGGGTCTCGGACGTCTCCGAGCCATTGTAAGACGGTCGTAGCCTTTCTTGTTTGGGTGTTGCCGATGGGCTTGTTACCCCGAGTCATCCGGGCTTAACCGAGACAACCGTCCCCGAATGGGGTGGCCGTAGTCTTTAAAGTTCGGGCACTACTTAATAAGCTTTGTGCCCCGGGGCTTCGTTATCCTGGATCGTCCGAACTTGTCTTGGGCGGCAATCCCCAAGTGAGCTGGACCTTAGACTCGATGTCTTTAGGGGAGGAAATGTAAAAAAGAAAAAATTTCAATGGACAAAATATTTATTCGCAAGGTAGAAACTTCCTTTCATTTTTGTGCATAACAAAAAAAGCTACACATGTGTTCAAGCCTTGTGTCAGGGCTCGGGCGGTCTATGTGGCATGCTTCATTTGATTGTTTGGCCCATACAGTAAGTCTTATCAATTGAGCCTAGACTATTCGAGCACAAAGTTTCTTATCTTGCTAAAATAATTACCAGAGGGTGATGCCCCCCTTTGTTCGATGCCAATCATAAAGAAGCCTCAAATATTGTTGATGTGATCCTCGACATCGGTTCACAACCTGTCTTAAATTCTAAGATAGCACAATCCACTAATACCTCGTTAAAAACCTTGTCGGAAAACAAATTTGGGACAAACGAGTTCAAGGGAAAAAGAGTGCAATACATGCTTTCAGGCCTAAAAATTGTATCGTTCTTTGACGGTCACCTGCAAGTGTTAGTCCAAAATGTAAATAAATAAAAGAAATGGATGGGGTCGCACCTTAGCAATGGTATTATTTCAAGTGAGTGATTTCCCAGTTGTTTGTTAGTTGCTCACCGTTCATTGTTCCAAGTTTGTATGATCTTTTTTCGGTGATCTCGATAATGTGATATGGAACGTCCCAGTTCAGCCCCAGCTTTCCTTCATTTGGGCTCGGGTGCTTAGTCTGGCCTTCCTTAACACTAAGTCCCCGCATTGAAGTGTCAAAGGTTTGATCTTCGATTGTAATACCTCTCGATCCGTTGTTTTTGGGCGGCCAACCGGATCAGGGCAGCTTTGTGCCTTTCATCTAACAGTTCTAGGCTCGTATTCATTGTCTCATTGTTTGATTCTTCGGTCGCATATCGAAAAACTGAGAATCAGTCCTTTTCCATGTCAATCTAATAGTAGCCGGCTCTGATTATTTTTTAAACTAATGATTCGACGGCTGAATAATTTCCGCAGGTGCCTTTGTAGACTTCCCTTAGAACATACTCAGTGTCTATTGGTCCTAGACGTATTGCGAGTAGGGCATCGAACATTCTCTGGAATAGGTTACCGTCTTCGGACAAGATGAATTGGCCCGCCTTCGTTCGCAGAGTCCTCGATTCCTTAAGGCCCGAGGGCAATTTTTCGGTCTTCAGATACTCTATATATTTGTTTCTCTAGTTCTAAGTTAGGCTTGTTGAGTTTATCTCAGCGTGACCTTCTTCCACTTATAATCTCATGATTTGTACGACCGTATCCCAGTTGAACTCATCGTCATCGACTGACGATCCCAAGTTAGAAAGGGCATCAGCCTCGCTGTTTTGATCCCGAGGCACATGTTGTAGAGTCCACTCCTTGAACCAATGTAATGTTACCTGTAGTTTATCCAAGTATCTTTGCATTCGCTCCTCTCTGACTTCGAACGTCCTATTAACTTGGTTCACCACAAGGAGGGAGTCGCATTTAGCTTCCATCACCTTTGTCCCCAGGCTTTTGGCCAGTTCGAGACCTGAAACCATGGCCTCATACTCGGCCTCATTGTTAGTTAATTTTATAGTCCTAATGTATTATCTAACTACATTACCTGTTGGTGTCTTCAATAAAATGTCGAGTTCGGACCCCTTTGCGTTCGAGGCGCCGCCCGTAAAGAAGGTCCAAATTCCCGAAGAAGTCCTCCAGTTTAACAACTCTCTTTCGACCTCGGTTATTAGGTCCAACGTAAAGTCAGCCACAAAGTCAGCCAAAATTTGAGATTTAATGGCAGTCCGAGGCCGATATCCAATATCGTACCCGCTGATCTCTACGGCTCATTTGGCCAACCGTCCCGAGAGCGCGGGTTTATGCATTTCATTCCTTAATGGGTAAGTGGTTACGACACATATGGGGTGACACTGAAAGTACAATTTTAGCTTCCTAGAGGCGCTTAGCAAAGCGAGCACCAATTGTTTTAGGTGAGGGTATCTAGTTTCGGCCTCACCTAAAGTCCTGTTGACATAGTAAATGGGAAATTGCATACCTTTCTCTTCCCGGACTAGGACTCCACCTACCGCTATCTCTGATACTACCGAGTACAGGTACAGATGTTTGTTTTTATTCGGCGTGTGAAGCAGCGGTGGGCTCGATAGATATCGCTTTAGCTCTTCCAGGACTTGTTGGCACTCCGGGGTCCATGAGAAGTTACTCTTTTTCTTCAACAGTGAGAAGAAACAGTGGCTCTTGTCAGAGGACCTCAAGATGAATTGCCCCAGGGTGGTTATGCGTCCGGTTAACGTTTGAACGACCTTGACGTTATCCATAATAGTGATATCTTCAATGGCCTTGATCTTATTGGGATTAATCTCGATTCTCGGTTGGATACAATGAACTCGAGGAATCTCCCAGACCCGACTCTAAATGCATATTTCTCCCGGTTCAGCTTCATATTGTACTTCTTCAATATGCTGAAGGTTTCCTGCAAATGTTTCAAATTGTCCTCTGCTCGCAAGGACTTAACCAACATATCGTCAATGTAAACCTCCATTTATTTTCCTATTTGTTCTTTGAACATCCGATTTACTAGGCGTTGGTAAGTGGCACCAGCATTTTTAGTCCAAATGGCATCCCGTTATAGACGTAGGGGCCATACATAGTGATGAAGAAAGTCTTTTCCTGAACGTCCGGGTCTATCTGAATTTGGTTGTACCCGGAATAAGCATCGAGAAAGCTGAGAATCTCATGGTCGGTTGTCGCATCGATCATGCGATCGATGTTGGGCAAAGGGAAAGAGTCCTTGGGGCATGCCTTATTCAAATCTTTATAGTCCATACACATCCTTATTTTGTTTCCCTTTTTACGGACTACTACTACGTTTGCTAACTAGTCCAGGTATTTAACCTCCCGGATGGACCCTATTTTAAGGAGTCTAGATACCTCATCCTTGATGAACGCATGTTTGACCTCAGACTGGGGTCTCCTCTTCTTCTTGACCGGGTGGAACTTCGGGTCCAGGCTTAGCTTGTGAGTGGTTATTTCCGGCACGACCCCTATCATACCAAGGTGAGACCAAGCGAAACAATCAACGTTAGATATAAGGAATTGAATTAGTTAGACTCAATCCCGTGTTGAGGAATACCTTTTAAGCGGGCAAGTGCTCGATCAGTACGACTTGCTCCAGTTCCTCGACCGTTGATTTGGTAGCGTTGGAATCGTCAGGAGTTGTGAATGACCTAGGAACCTCGTAGTCATCGTCTTCATTGGTCTCCTACCTCTCCGGTTGGGTCAAGGCCGGTGTTGGTAATTGCTATTTGGCTTCTTGTTTGGCAGTCGGACCCACACCTTTTGTCGTTGTAAGTGCCGATACTGGAACCACCTCATCGATCGCGAACATCTCCTTTGCAGCCGGTTGTTCTTTGGAAATTGTTTTTATCCCTCATGGCATTGGGAATTTCATCACTTGGCATAGAGTCGAGGGTACTACCTCATGTTGTGGATCCATGGCCTTCCGAACAGAGCATTGTACCTCATGTCTCCTTCGATTACATAGACTTAGCTTCCTAAATGGTCCCGGCGACATTTACCGGCAATGTTATCTCCCCTTTTGTGGTCTCACATGCCATGTTGAATCCGTTTAGAACTCAGACTGCAAGCACGATCTGATCTTGTAGACCGAGCTGTTCAACAACCCTCGATTTGATGATGTTGGCCGAGCTACTTGGATCAATCAACACAAGCTTAACCCGAGATTTATTTATGAGAATAGATATTACTAGTGCATCGTTGTGGGGCTCCATGATCCCTTCAGCGTCCTCGTTGTTGAAAGACAAGGTTCCTTCCGGCACGTAATCCCGAGTTTGTTTTTCCCTCGTGATGGATACTTTGGTGCGCTTCAACATTGGCCCTTGGGGAACATCGACCTCACCGATGATCATGTTAATGACGTGCTTAGGTTCCTCTTGCTCGATCTGTTTATTAGAATCTCTATTCCTAAAATGATTCTTGGCTCGATCTCTCAGGAACTCTCGGAGATGTCCGTTGTTGAATAACCAGGCTACTTTCTATCTTAATTGTCGACAATCCTCCGTTCTGTGGCCGTGAGTGCGATGATATTTGCACATTAGGCTAGGACCTTTTTGGGCTGGATCAGACTGTAGAGGTCGAGGCCACTTGGTGTCCCTGATGCGTCCGATGGTGGTTGCAATAGCAGCAGCATCGACATTGAAGTTGTACTCTGATAACCTCGGTGCTTCCTTGGACCCCATGGGCCTGTCAAAACCTTTTTTGCTCATGAGTCCCCGGTTATTTTGACTTTGATCACTTGTCCTTTCATTCCTCGTAGGGTTTCATCCCGGTCCGTTAATCTTGCGATCAGCGATATACGGCTGATATCGGTCCCTACTTGGCTTTGGTTCATGATGAATGTTTCTTTTGGGTTTGTCACTGGCTCGGACAGGATAGACAGACCTGGAAGGGGCCCCAAGCTGATCATCTTCGTCTCTAATTTTTGACTAATGTCGATTATGCACATCGGCCCATGTCACGGCCGGATATTCTACCAAACTTTACTTCAATTGCTACGAAGCCAAATAGCTTCAAGTATTGAGTCCTTGGGAGAACGGGACACGAATTCTCTAAGCATCTCATTATCCCTCTGCTTCACTTTGAAAAGGTCCAACTTCCTGGTCTCGACCTTGGCAGCCCCTTGCGCGTGCTTTTACGAAGGAATCTGCAAGCATAGCAAACGAGTAAATAGAGTTAGGAGGTAGGTTGTGATACTATATCATAGCTCCTTTTGACAAGGTCTCTCCGAATTTTTTCAGCAGGACATATTTGATCTCGTCATCTTCTAAGTCATTCCTCTTGATGACACACGTGTAGGGCTTTCAATATCGATGGTGCTCCGGGGATTTTGTCGACCCTGGAGTTGTAAGTCTCCACCTTCTTGTCGTTGGCTTTGATTTTATTTTCTCCCGTTTCCACCCGCATTTTCAATTCCTCTGTCATCTTTATAATCTTGGGGTTGGTTCCGGGTTCAACTTCATTTGGCCTATCTGCGGCTGGTTTATTTCCGTGAATGTTTTCCCGAGATAACTCGGGCTCAACTCTACTAGGAGCGTAGCTTCGGTTCTACAGTTAGGCTATCGCTGCCTGCTCAGACTGTAGCATTTCGAAGATCACCTGCAAGCCGATCCTATCTCTTTCACCGCCACCAGCATTTTGAGCTATCAACCGGACTCCCCCGCGGATGTTGTTCTCGGGATGGGTGGGAAAATTCGTGTTGATGGCCATATGTGACCTAGCATCGATCGGGTCCGCGATCGAAATTCCATTGGGATTGGCGGGGGTCACCTCATTTTCGAGCGCTATATTGTTTTTCTCGCCATGGTGGCCATACTAATCAAAGGCACTTCAAAGAGCAAGTGTAAAGTAGGGTGTGTTATGGAAATTTGTATCAAATCGATGCTATTATCCTTAGCCCCATGTGGGCGCCAAACTGTGTACCCTTAAAATCAGATAACAATTAAATTTATAAGTAGTTTTAAGGATACGCGGATTAATTTGATACAACGCGATAAATTAAGTTACTATTGAACAAACAAAGATAAAATAAATTCAAACCACTCCAGTAGGATGGTTCCAGCCTTAATGAAATAATCACCATCGATCCGGGCTCGGCTGTGGCCAGCATTGGTGAACAAGAAAGAAAGAGATAGCCAATAACAGGGAAAGTAATAGTGTATTGCTTTGGAATGCATGTTACAATGTCCTTCATGAATTATCAGACCCCCTTTATATAGTAAGGGAGTCCTACTTTAGGTACAATTTTATAAAAGGTAAAAAAAAAATCTTCTGATTTACTGATTGTCGGTTCCTTATCGATACGTGCCAAGATCCCTAAACCGTGATATCCGGCCAGTCTCGGTTATTTTCACTTTATGTTGGCTATGCTAGATTGTCTGACAATGTTCTTCGAAGTCGTTCGAGGCTAGAACCGATTCCGGGACCATAGCCTCGATATTCTCGAGGGTAGGTGTCATGCCCTCGGGTTCTGGCACGGTAGGACTTTAGCTTGATTTTGGTCCCTTGCCGCCATGTCTCGAGCATGGCTCATCCTTCGGGAGGTTGGGATGCACCATGAGCTCGATTTCACCCGTATACTGAACTAATAATTGTATAAATTAAAACTCGCATAAAGAAGTCAACAAACAAATGGAACAAGGTTGAATTTTAGAGGCCGAACTTGTTATTTTTGGTACTTTATGAAAATATTTCATCTACTAGATTAAAACTTCAAACTAAAATGATTAGTCCAGTAGATCAAGCTTCTTAAAAACATACTTACATATGCACTTTAATTTCTCCGTTACATGATCCCATTACTAAAAAGCTACACTATACTCTTATTCTCTAGAGGAAAACATTTGAAATAAACAAATCACTCCCTTATTCACCTGTTATTGATGCGAGAAGATTTATTGATGTATTAGTTTTCTTTTACTTAAAAATGTTATTAATAGCATCCTCTAGCTAGCTCAGCTCTTCCTAAAATGGACTATCCACGTGCTAAGTGTCACGACTGAAAATCCAACTAGTCGTGATGACACGTAACCCAACCCACTAGGTAAGCCAATTAACAACTATCCAATTCATTGAGATTTAATGAGAAAATATATGAAGAAATAACTAAACTTTTGTACAAAAATTCTCAAGGACTAGTAGTATAAATCATGAGCTTCTAAGATTAGAGTTTACAAAGATGATATGAAATAAATATATCATCTGTCTAAAATATACATGAACGGATTAAAATTTCTAATGCCATCAAGATCGAGAGGCAGCTATGACAGGAACGCAGGTATGTCTTCAATTCTAGCTCCCACCATACACAGCAACATTAGCATAAAAACTATAAATGCAAGGTGCAGAAATTTAGCATGAGTACAACCGACCCCAAGTACTCAATAAGTAACAAACCTAACTTTACGTTGAAAGTAGTGACGAGCTGGGACAACGGTCAGAGTCCAACACCAATAGCCAAGAATAGTTCATAACAATATAATAAAAGTGGTACAAGTAATAACTCAGAGATATGATGCTCAACTAGTTCAAAGTTGCAAAAAATAGTCATGCCTTTCAAGTATAATAGTAGAACCCAAATCTTTTACCGAAATCACCAAAATATGAGTAAGTTTGAAACACTGTGATTTTTCCCAAAACTTTCAACAAGTAAATTCTTCATTTTCAGATGGCATGAGGAACGTACATCTCTATGCATGTCAATGTGTTTGAGAAGTTATGAATGACGTAATACCGTACATCATGAGGAAAATAAATCTCTATGCCTACATGTCAGGTGTGCATGTCAAATGCAATGCAACACAGTGATAAAACCATATGCATACTCTCAGAGTATCAATTCACTCAGTCCTCACAGTCACTCATTCCTCAGAGTCACTCATTCTTCCCAATCACTCAGTCCTCACAGTCACTCATTGTCAGAGTCACTCAGTCCTCCCAATCACTCGGCACTTGCTCTCGGCACTCACCCTCGGCACTTACACTCGCAATCACACTAGCACTCAATACAGTATAGGGCAAAATCCAGCCCAAAAGCAATAGCAACTACGCTCACTGTGGGTGTGAAAACTCTTGAGGGGCAGATCCAGCGCAAGCGCTATATAATCCAATCATGGCATGAATCCATAATACCTGCTGTGGCGTGCAGCGGATCCTTTCAATATCCTCACAATCGGGCCCTCGACCTCTGTTAATCATCAATCTCTCTAGTCTCTCGGGCTCAATATCATGAAAATCAGCCCAAAATGATGATGTGACATATAAATAAATGGTAACGGAGACTGAGATATGATATGCAAATAAATGCATCTGACTGGATATGTAATTACAAGGTAAGAAAATAACTCAACAGTAGAAATGACCTCGGCGGCTCCCAACAAGATAAGCATATAGCCTAGACATGGTTTTTAACATGGATCACAGCTCAATTACTCTAGCACGTAGAGATCTCATAGATACAAATAAAATTAGGTAATTACACAGTACCATAGAAATAGCAGGGTCACAATTCACACAATGCACGCCCATACGCCCGTCACCTAACATGTGCGTCACCCCAACACCAAAGACATATCATGTATATTTGGGGGTTTATACCATCAGCACCAAGTTTAGAAGTGTTACTTACCTTGAGCAAGCCAAATCCAATACCGAGCAAGCCAAACGATACTCCAAAAATGCCATCCCGCGCGTACCGACCTCCAAACGGCTCGAAACTAGCAAAGTGCAACTCATATACATCAAATAATGCCTAAGGAAACAATTCCAAATCATAAAGGTTGAATCTTTAATCAAAAGTCCAAAGTCAACCAAAAAGTCAAACTCGGGCCCGCACCTCAAAACCCGCCCGACAAAACTCACAAAATCCGGCAACTCATTCAATTACAAGTCCAACCACAATAGTTTCACTCAAATCCGACTCCGAATCGATGTTCAAAACTCCAAAAATTTACTTAATGAAACTTTAGACAAAAACCCTCAATTTCACATTTGAAGTGATCAACCAATTTCCAAAAATGAAGACAGATTCATGAAATATAATCAAAACCAAGTAGAGAACACTTACCCCAATCCATATGGTGAAAATCGCTACAAAAATCGTCTCAATTCGAGGTCTATAGCTCCAAATATGAATAAAATGACCAAGCCATCGATTTAATAGCTTCTGCCCAGGCCTTTCGCAAATGCGAACAAATAGTCGCACCTCCGACCTCCGCTTCTGCTGCAAAAGACTCGCATCTGCGAGAAATCACTGAATACCATCCTATCGCACCTACAAAATTTCCCTGCTTCTGCGCACAGGCATGTGCGACAACCACACACGCTTCTGCACCACACGTCGCTTCTACGGTTCACAATTACGCTTCTGCGGACACGGAGATACGCCCATCATTCTGATTATGTGGCTCGCCAAATCAAACATGGTTTCGCTTTTGTAACCAAAGGGCCACATTTTCGGGATCACACCTACAATCAGCCTTCCGCAGATGCGGTCGCACCAAAACAGACCTGCCCTCACCCTTAACAAAGAATGATCCAAACAATCTGAACCTCGTCCAAAACACATCCGAGCCACTCGGGATCCCGTTCGAATATACCAACAAGTCCTATAACATAACGCGGACCTACTCGAGGCCTCAAATCACGCATAACAACTTCGAAACGACGAATCCCACCTCAAATGAGACTTAATGATCTTTTGAACTTTCAACTTCCAAAACTCGCGCCGAAACATATCAAATCAACTCGAAATGAACTCAAATTTTGCGCACAAGTCCCAAATGACATAACGAAGCTATTCAAATTCCCGAAACAACAATCCGAACTCGATATCATCAAAGTCAACTGTCCATCAAACTTATGAACATTCCAAGCCTTCAATTTTTCCAACTTTCGCCGATTAGCGCAGAAACCTTCTAGAAATATCTAAATGCAAAACTGGGCATACGTCCGATTCCAAAATCACCATCCGGACGTAACGGAACTATCAAAACTCCAATCCGAGGTCCAATACTAAAAAGTCAAATTTGGTCAACTCTTCCAACTTTAAAGCTTCAACCATGAAATTCATTCTTCCAAATCGATTCCGAATAACCTAAAAACCAAAACCAATGATTCACACAAGTCATAATACATCATATGATGCTGCTAAAGGCTTCAAATAGCCGAATGGGATGCAAATGCTCAAAACAACTGGCTAGGTCTTTACATTCTTTCCCACTTAAACATACGTTCATCCTCGAACGTGCCAAGAGTCGTTCCAAAGCCATCAAATTGCCGTGTAACCCTACCATGCACATACACCGGGGGTGATCCCACGTCACCCTAATCCATACAAGCCTAATGACACAACCTAATTGAAGATCCTCAATTCAACCTTAGCCCATAAACCTCAGAACCCAATTCCCAACATCAAATTCCTTCCAGGACCCGAATCTCACATCTGCACACTGTACAAGTCTGACCAAGATGTATCAAGCCATAATCAAAGCCCAAGATGCTGCCACATGATGTACCACAAAACTCAAATACTCATAGCAATAACTTCCGACCGCAATAGCTGCTCGATAACAGCCCGACAAGGGTAACAAACCTTACAGCAAACAAAACATCGTTTAAAAGCTTCGTACATTTCCGATGATGAAAGAAACACGCAAATACTCATAACCACTCATCATATCAACAAGTCATGTAGCCCCCTCTCATCCAATAGAACCAAAGCCAATTCTTAAGCCGACTTTCGACATTATTCCTCCAAACACACTATAATCAAATTCGATAACAATCACTTGAGGCCCAATGACTTCATCTCATCAAACACAAAATACTCTACTGACATGCCACACCAATACTACCTAGAGCCCCAAACCTGCAATCCATGCACCAATCTGCAACAATTCAAATGCACTCAAAAATGGAAAATGACACAAACGAGAGAACTGACTCGTAAGCTCAACAGCACCACCATAACCGCAATACGACGAACCCATCATACGTAGTAAAACCAAGACAGACGAATCTAACACATTTCTCATACACGATCATCCCACGAGGAATACTTCTATAATTCTTCCGTGCCATATAGCAAAATCTGAATACCAGCAGTCGATCAACCAGGCGAGTACCGCAATACCAACGAAGTATCCGTAAGTCAACACTCATTGCACCTTCTGAAATGTACTCTCTCTTCAAGCAATACTAGTAATATCATTCATCTAGTCCTCTAAAACCATCCATGTTGCCTAAGAATTCATGACCTTCCCTTCAAAACTGAACTGTGACCTTGCACATGCAAATCTCAATCCCACACAACACACCGCATCTGTCATGCCATCATATGAAAGGTATGACAATCTCATAATTAACTCTGAGTCACAAGCATAATAAATACTCAATTAGCCAGGGACCTTTCACTTGATCCCATCCAGGAGAAAATCATAACACGTAACATGCTCCTCATGTCGGTAAGAAATTTCCATCTCAAACTGTGGTAGAAACCATCGAGAACTCTTCGAAACCCATTTGCACATAACCAAACCATCAGAACTGAATCTCTATAACTCAACCAAGCCACGTAGGTCACCAAACCCAAGAGTATTGCCACAAAACACCTGTAGAGACTCACCATATCATAAGTACCCAAAGAACCGATCATATCCATTACCGTGCTGATCCAAGCTACTACCAAGTTGTCCTATTTCTCGGAGTTCCTTCTGAATTACCATCAAGTTGACACTTCCCCTTGCCATAACACCACGATCCTCAACCAAAACACACCACACGAGACCCTAGTATAAAATCACACCGCTCTAAGGCCCATAAGCCGATATATTCCCTCTTAGCACCCCAAAGTACCACAATCGAGACACCCACTCTTAAGAGACCTCATGTGAACCTAAAACTGTTTCCTTCACCTTCCTGATACTGAAATGTAAAATCCATAGCGATATAGAAATAGCGCGAGTCTCGACACCATCCAATGTAAATCTCAGATTCTAGCCACATATAAATCCTGAAAATCTCCAATTATTACATATAAATCTTCAATCCATTAGAACCTTCTCGAGATTCATCGCCTGCTCAAATCTCAATTGCACTACCCAAACAGGCCGAACGACCTATGCCCTATTAGCACAACAACACCCAAAGAATTGCACCACCCAAACAGGCCGAACGACATATGCCCTATTAGCACAACAACACCCAAAGAAGTAATCTACACCTCTAACCAACCGAGTGAATCCATTTTCCTTAGTACATCACATCTACCACGAACAACAAACCCGAATCATTCTAAGATTACTATATATTCATCATGTGTAGCATAACCCGTATCTAAAAATTCCTTTACTCGAGGCATCCTCGATCTCAACCTTTGCAAGTCATATCTGATTCACAAGCATGCCTCAAATCGATACCAGTTGAACACATAACCATGCAATAAAATCGTCGATAGCTAGCTCCCCCACTTGGCTCAAAGCCATTGGACAACACACTCGATAACTCACGGTACCCATACTCTATTACTGCCATAATCCCGCACCAAAATTCAACTCAATCCTTCATAAGCTCATGCAACATAAACCATCTAATACTTCAAATCATCTGCAAATCTCGCATTCATTCTCATGACGTTAGGTCAACTATTACAACTCCAAAATCAAATCGCACAAATATACCCAGCTGATAGGAAAGAAAGTATCTACGCCACACCATAAGGATCACACATCCGTAAACTACCCCACAGATTATAACCCACCTGCTTAGCCTCAAATGGACAACTCTCTATACCCTTTCACAGCCACAACTACTACGCAATCACTTAATCTTCCTGAGTCTAAACTCATCAATAAGACATGAGAATCTAATTCATTCCACATTTGAACAACATGAAAGATCCATCAACACACTCATAACTCGAGACTATACGTCACATCCAAAACAAAAGAAAGCACCCAATAGTCCTTTTCACATCCCAAGCAAACTCTTCCCATCCCATTCAAACCATATGAACACATCCCGCGGTCACATCATACTCAACATATAGCCATCCAACCACTCATCGAGCCACAAATTCCACAAATAGAGATACTACCGGACTTATAAGTCCAAAAGAACATGCTCACACAACCAAATCCCCGTCCTCAAGCTACAGCCAAAACCCAGCCTCATGTTATCTAGACTGGCCCATCACCAGCACACCAAAATCACATCTCGCACCTCGTCCATGAAATCACAAGTCATCTATGCACAGTTGATACCGAGCGCTCACATGCACATACGAGTGTGTGAAAGGTATGGATAAGTAACAAACTTATCCTTAGGTTGAAATTTAAGGATATTGGGTCGGGACAAAGGTCGGAGACCAACACCAACAACAACTGTTCATAACAATATAATAAAAGTGGTACAAGGAATAACTCAGAGATATGATGCTCAACTAGTTCACAATTGCGAAAAATAGTCATGCCTTTCAAGTATAACAGTAAAACCTAAATCTTTTACTGAAATCACCAAAATATGAGTAAGTTTGAAAAACTGAGATTTTTCCCAAAACTTTCAACAAGTAAATGCTTCGTTTTTAGATGGCATGAAGAAAGTTCATCTCTACCCCTGCATGTCAATGTGTATGAGAAGTCATGTATGATGTAATACCGTACATCATGAGGAAAATGCATCTCTATGACCATATACATACTCTCAGAGTATCAATTCACCCATTCCTCCCAGTCACTCATTCCTCACAGTCACTCAGTCCTCCCAATCACTCAGTCTTTGCAGTCACTCATTCCTCATAGTCACTAAGTCCTCCCAATCACTCGGCACTTACTCTCGGCACTCGCACCGCACTTGCACTCAGTACAGCCCAGGGAAGATCTAGCCCAAAATCAATAGCAACTATGCTCACTGTGGGTGTGCAGACTCTGGAGGGGTAGATCCATCCCAAGCGCTATAATAAGCCAATCATGGCATGAATCCATAATACCTGTTGCAGCGTGCAGCCCGATCCTGTCAATATCCTAACAATCGGGCCCTCGGCCTCTGTTAGTCATCAATCTCTCTAGTCTCTCGGGCTCACAATGTCATGAAAATCAGCTCAAAATGATGATATGATGTATCAATAAATGGTAACAAAGACTGAGATATTATATGCAAATGAATACGTATGACTGAGTATGTAGTTGCAATGTAAGCATATAACTCAACAGCAGAAATGACCTCGGCGGTCCCAATAGGATAAGCATATGGCCTAGACAAGGTTTCTAACATGGATCAAAGCTCATTCACTATAGCACGTAAAGATCTCATAGATAAAAATAAGATTAGGTAACTACACAATACCACAAAAATAGCCAGGTCACCATTCACACAGTGCACGCCCACACGCCCGTCACCTAGCATGTTCGTCAACTCAACACCAAACATATATCACATATATTTAGAGGTTCATATCCTCATCACCAATTTTAGAAGTGTTACTTACCTCGAACAAGCCAAATCCAATACTGAACAAGCCCAACGATACTCCAAAAATGCCATCTTGAGCGTGCCGACCTCCAAACGGCTCAAAACTAGCCAAAAGCAACTCAAATACATAAAATAATGCCTAAATAAACAATTCCAAATGATAAAGGTCGAATCATTAATCAAAAGCCCAAAGTAAACCAAAATGTCAAACCCTGGACCGTACCTCGGAATCCGACAAAGCTCACAAAATCTAGCAACCCATTCAATTACGAGTCCAACCACACTAGTTTCACTTAAATCCGACTCCGAATCGATGTTCAAATATCAAAAAATTCACTTTATGAAACTTTAGACAAAAACCCCCAATTGAAATCATCAACCAATTGCCAAAAATAAATATAGATTCGCGAAATATAATCAAAACAAAGTAGAGAACACTTACCCCAATCCATGTGGTGAAAATCGCTTCAAATATTGTCTCAATCGCTTTAAAATGACCAAACCCTCAATTTAATAGCTTCTACCCAGACCTTTCGCAAATGCGAACAAATTGTTTGCACCTGCGACCTCCGCTTTTGCGGCGAAAGACTCGCATCTATGAGAAATCACTAAAGACCAGCCTATTGCACCTGCGGAATTTCCCTGCTTCTGCGCGTCTACAGGTGCGATAACCACAAATGCTTTTGCGCCACACGCCACTTCTACGGCTCAGAAGTACGCTTCTGCGGATGCGCAAATGCGCCCATCATTCCACTTCTGCATCAAGCTTGATTTCGCTTATGCAACCAAAGGGCCACATCTACAGGCTCACATCTATGACCAACCCTCCACAGAAGCAGTCGCACCAGAAAAAACCTGCCCTCAGCCTCAACCAAGAATGATCCAAACGATCCGAACCTCGTCAAAAACTCATCCGAGCCACTCGGAACCCCGTTACCAACAAGTCCTATAACATAACGTGACCCTACTCGAGGCATTAAATCACGCATAACAACATCAAAATGATGAATCACACCTCAAATCAAACTCAATGAACTCTTGTACTTTCAACTTCCAAAACTCGCGCTGAAACATATCAAATCAACTCGAAATAAACTCAAATTTTACGCACAAGTCCCAAATGACATAGCGAAGCTATTCCAATTCCTAAAACCACAATGCAAACCTGATATCATCAAAGTCAACTCTCGGTCAAACTTATGAACATTTCAAGCCTTCAATATTTCCAACTTTCGCCCATTAGCGTCGAAACCTTCTAGAAATATCCAAATGCAAATCCGGGCATACACCCGAGTCCAAAATCACCATTCAGACCTAACGGAACTACCAAAACTCCTATTCGATGTCAAATACTAAAAAGTCAAACTTGATCAATTATTCCAACTTTAAAGCTTCAATCTTGAAATTCATTCTTCCAAGTCATAATATATCATATGTTGTTGCGCAAAGCTTCAAATAGATGAACGGGATACAAATTCTCAAAACGACAGGCTGGGTCGTTACACAAAGGGAGATTAATACATATTCTTTTCAAATGAAGAACAAACCAAAAATATATTAATGGATGTTTGGTTTTCAAAGTTTTGATGTAGTAATCAATCATTTTGAAGGTAAAACCAATATATTGTATGAAGAATTTTCTATCTGAAAAAAGCATTTCGTTTGGATCTCGGATACATATGTTTACTTGGAGAGCTGAGTTGTTGAGTTGTATGTGTGTATGTGTGTGTGTGTGTGTGTGTGTGTGTGTGTATTCAAATATGCGCCTGCGTTGTTTTTCAAATAAGGCCTATGAAAAACAAAATGTTCGAAGCAAGACAACCAGGCCTTTCAGATGATTATGAACACCATTTGCCGCTACGCCAGCAGTCTCAACTTTGTCAAGTCAAATAACATGGCTTAGCTAGTTTTCGGACTGGTAATTGAAAAATAGTTAGTATTCACAAAGTCATTAAAATAATCACTATTTTATGCAAAGATAAAATTTGGACAAAAATACTCTAACTGAAACACGTAAAGTTCCAACATAATATACTGAAGCATGGAGCTTCTGCGTATAAACTTCCAGCATATTATGATGGAACTCAAGCACATTATGCTGGAATCTCAGATGTAAAAAATTTGAACTCCAGCATATTATGCTGGAAATTTTTTAGATTTTTAAGAGTTATGTTTTTGTTTAGATTTTATTTCACATAAAAAAAGTGGATAAATTTTAATTTCCTTTTAAACTATGACTAATTTTTAATTAGCAATTATAAATAAGGCTATTTTTTATTTTTTTCCCCTTTGTAAAAGGTGTTCAAAGGCCTTGGTATTTACCTGTAAAATGGTACAGTTGAATTTATAGCGTGGTTTATAGACAAGCGAATCGATTTGACCAAAAATGATAAAGAAATGAGAACGAAAATAAGATTAACTACTAAAATGAAAGGAGATAGCAAGCCTGATTCAGGGCTCGGTCTTTCGGGGAACAAAAGTAAAAGCAGTGATAAAGCAATGATAGAACTGTTCTGATTTGAATGTAAAATAATAAGTTAAAGCTTTTGTATGCAGAATGTTTCATGTCCTACTAGGGTTATCAATCTTGTTATTTATAGCTATCCTTATGAAGACAAGATCCTAAAATCAAGCTCCTCTTGAATGAGAATAAAAACGTCACTGATGGGTGCATAATGCTGGCTTTGAATGTAGATATTCTCTGTAGCAGCTGCTCATTAAATGCTATACAATGTCAAGCCTTCGAATCTTTATCATCGGTTGTTCTTCCTCCGGGATTCATCTTGTATTGCTTACGCACTTTGCATACAGTGTCGATTATTTGCCAACTCAACTTTTGCATATTCTCGATTCCATATGTCATCTCTCCATTAGCCACTTGTTATCAACTAATTTCACTCCATACAGACATGCCCCTTACTTTCCAGTAAAGCAACTCATTGTTACGGGGAAGTAGATGAGTATTCATTTCTTGGTGGGAAAGTTCTTGAATGGTCTCTAACACTTGAAGGGACGTACGCCTCCTTGCATTTAATACTCCAAACATGTGTTGCCCCATGATTTAGCAAGTACTTTCACCGGTTTTTGAGGTAATAACGACCACGTTTTTTGTCATTTATAACTTCTTTGCTACTCATCATTTTTACCTCTTCACTTTCACTACTTTCACAATCTTTTCTCCCTTTATGAGTTTTCTTAAAACATTCAACTTTCTTACCAAGAACTTCTTCATTTATCTTTTACCATCATGTCTTCTTACATTGCTAACTTTGGAAACATTGGTCTTCTCTTCGGTAGAGGCCCAAAGAAAAAAAAAGCCAAAGAGGTTGATATTGAGTATGAACCTTCAACTATTAATACCATCATACCACTCCATCTCAACACTGCATCCAATCTCCAAGAACAAACCGCATATGCAAATTCCCAAAGCAACAAGTTTTGGCTAGTTCGTAGGTACCCCTCCTCCATTTGTCCCTGTAGTATCCCTATTGTGAATGAGGACTGTAATTGCTCCAACATCGAAATCCTCACCACAGATGGGGTAGAACGAGTTACCTACTCTAGAGAGGGGTTTATGTATGTCTATACATACCCCTTTACTTTGGGTCTTTTCACCTTGGGGTCGAGTGAAGGACTTGACCCAATAAATCTGAAATTTTGACACCGGTACCAGGTCTACTTGGCAAAGGTAGGCCCATCAATATGGCGTACGGCGGCCCGCTTTCGTTAATTGTGCACTAAGGTCAGGGAAACCCTAACTCTCGCATATATGATGAACCTATACTCCACCAGGATATTTCATGGGGGAGTGTTAAACTTCAGCAAGCATGGCCACCGCGCTCTTCTCACCAGCATAGACAATGAAAACGACCACAGATGGATGGAGCAACTCGTTGTTATTGCTACTAGGGATATTCATTTCCTCTCTTCGTAGAAAGATAATTTCTTGTTTTGTTGATTTTTTTTAAGTCCCTTCATTTTAGCTACTTGATGGGAAACACCACGGGTTCACGGTCTGGACCAATGGGTTCAGAAAATTCTGAATATTACAACACTGGAATACCGACGGTGGAAAGAAATAGCTCCCAAATATGAGTGGAGAGATATGAATTGTGGTGAGAAAAATTCCTCTTTATTTTAATCTTAATAGTTTAAGAGCAATTTACTAACCGTCTTTTTGCTTTTATATGGCTTCCGAGGGGTCCTGTCATGTGCCCCGATGTCGACATTCTTGATGACCCCGACGAGGCTAAGAGGGTGTTGTAGAATTCCCTCAACCGAAGCAGGACTCTTGGATCTACTCGAGCCTCCTGTGAGGGTGCCTCCTCTCGGAGTCCTCTTCTGCTAGAACTCGGGAGAAAAAAATAATGAAAACACCAACCGAGCCGGCTGCAGTGGTCCTCAATGATGAAGAGGAAGCCAATGATGAAGAGGTTTCCCTTCGAAGAAGAAAAAGATTGTCATCAACTCAACAAGATGCTCATCCGAGGGGGCTCCATAATCCACCAGCAGAGGAAGTTCAGGCGCTCTAGGGAGAAATAGGCTTGAGAATGTTGATTCTCGTTTCCAATCCCTATCACTATCTCCGGTCTAAGGAGTCCATCCCCTAACCTTCTTCTACCCTCAACGTCTAAGCAAGCAACAACTACCATTCCTTCTGCTACAGCTGCTTCTTCTCCTTCTACACCGGCAACTCCATACCCACCAACACCGCTTGTTCCTTCGCCACCAGCACCAAATCCATTTCCTCCAATGACATTAGTTAAACAAGCGGGGGATGCTTCTCATCCATGGTCTCCTTACCACGGGAACTTGTGGATCACTTATATGATACCTTCTCAAGATCCTCGAGGAAGCGAAGTGCCACTCTTTCGGTTTTGAAGTAGTGCCATGTTCTCTCTAAGCTGGTGGAGCTTGTCAATTATTTGAAGCCGCTGGCTTCAATAAAGGATTGGAAAAAGATGGGCTCCCTTTTTGGGCAATGCCTGATAATAATTACATGCATTTTTAGGCATAGGTATCATCCTAACATCCTTCTATCTCCTTTTTCATTTGTACTTGGAGATAATAACCTTGATTCCAACCCTTATTAGGCCAACCTCCTTGATTTTGAGGACCTTTAAAGGTAGATCCTGGATAAATAAGAATTTGCTTACTAGCGGGATCGACTTTTGGCTAAAAGGAATTAGCTCGTCGAGTGCCTCCCGATGGTGGAGTCAAAAGTTACATAAATGAGCGAGCTCGAGGCTCGGTTACAACAAACCGAGCAAGATAAAATGGCCCACAGCCAAGAAGCTGCCAATTGCATGAAGACCTAAGAGAGGCTAAGGCTAAATGGGTCAAACTCCAGGATGTTGTAACCGTCACCGCCGAACGCGAGTCTGCCTTCAAGGAACAAGTTAATATTTTGAAGGCCAACTTATGCTCCAAAACCGAGGAGGCCAATGCTGCCGAGCAGAGGAGGGCCAAAACGGAAGAGTGGCTCAAGAGGTTCATGAAGCAAAACCGGCTCCACTCAACTACCAATGTTGAGCTTGATTCCTGACTCCGCGCAATGAAGGCTGAAAGGAAGAGCTCCAGGCCATAATTGACAAGCTCCGAACAAAACTCCAGAATCAAGGAGATTCCCTCATCTTCAAAGTAGACCTATGCCATGCATCATATGAAGAGGAAGACTTTAGAGGAAGCCAAAGTAGGCATCGACAGTATTGACAATTGCATTGCCAAAGTCCGAGAACTAGAGTTAACTCCTCATGAGAATCTTCCTGCTCAGCCTGCTGCAATTGACCCCTCAAATACTAGTTCCGGTATTCGGGAAGTGAAGGGGAGCCCGAAGAGGATGAAGGCCTCGAACCGGTAGGGGAACAACCTCCTTCCACCAGGGAGAAGGAAGACCCTTCTCTCCCTTCGGGTTCTGGCAGTAAAGAATAATGTAATATTTTTTCTTTTATATTTTGTAATTATGCCAACTCTTTTTACTAAGTTTGGAAAATAAATAAGAGAACTTTTTACTTATGTGTTGTGCAAAAATATCCATTTTACATTTAGTTGATAAAGCTTCGGGTATATTTTTTTCTCATCTGATAGCTTTCGATTCTGGGCACAAACACTTCCGGCATCTATCCTTTACTGTGAGGGTTTCATAAGAGAGGGCCCTTATGTTTACGGTTCTCTTGAAGAGGACGTCTCTTGTTCATTACAGCACAAGCATTTGAAGTTTTTGCGAACTCTCGAATGATAAAATAAATTAACTTATTATTTGGACAAGAAATACGGCAAGAATAAAAGGACTTTGATTTATTCCCTTTTATCTTTAAGAGTAAATTCACATAAACATTCATTTGCTTAAGAAAATAAATCTTCTAATGTATGTGGCTATCTTTTACAACTTATTTCTACAGGGCTGATTATGCAGTCCCCGGTCCTGATAAGACATTAATCCCGGATCTAACAGTCTTCGATTTTCGTGGCACTCTTGGTGCCATAGCATGCATTAATCCCTCCAGTGTTTGAATGCTAAGTATGAGAATTCTAACAGTAGAAGTCTTGTATTCATAGTGATGCTTTATATTGTTGTTTCATCAGTGGAGACAACTTGTGAATGGTTAAATAATCTTTTTAAATAGTGGGAGGCGAGGTTTTCCATCGAGCCAAAGATTATTTAACCATCCATAAGTTATTTACCATACGAGCTCGTAGTCGCCGATCTCATTGGTGAGAGAACTTTAGTGCCTTGATTTTAAAGTTCTTGCCTTTGCTGATGATGTTTCCTTCGTAATATGCTTTATGTCGCTGCCTCATTAAAAACCTTACCAAAAAACCCGATTGGGACAAAAACTGGTCAAAGGGAAAAGGAGTGCAGCACATAATTTCAGTACCAGCAAGGATTTTTAGCAATAATACCTTTTTAGGTGAGTCGTGTTCCAATTGCTCGGCAATTTAACTCCATCTTGATTTTCTAATTTGCATGAGCATTTACCGGTTATAGCCGAAACCCGATAAGGTCCTTCCCATGTTGGTCCCAGCTTCCTAGCGTTGACTTCTCGAGTGCTTTAAGTAACTTTCCTTAGAACAGATCTCCAACTTTAAAATATTGGAGGTTTACCCTGCGATTGTAATACCTTTTCATTATTTGCTTATGTGCTATCATCCTCACATATGCCAGTCTCGATGTTCTTCAAGCAGGTCTAGCTTTACCAACAACGCTTCATTGTTTGATTCTTCACTCACTTGGGAAAACCTCAAAGTCGGCTACCCCACTTCCACCGGTATCATAGCCTCCGAACCGTATACGAGCAAAAAGGGTGTTTCACCCGTGCTCGACTTCGTCGTGGTCTGATATGCCCATAAAACACTTGGTAGCTCATCTGGCCTCTTGCCCTTAGAATCTTCTAAATTCTTTTTAAGGTTTGGATAATTACCTTGTTGGTTGATTCCGCATGCCCGTTAGCACTCGGGGGGTACGGCGAAGATGTAATCCGTTTGATCTTTAACCCTTCCAAGAACTTTGGAACCTTTGAATCTATGAACTGCAGCCCATTGCCACAAGCAATCTCCTTTGGTATTTCAAATTGGTAGATTATGTGGTCCCATATGAAGTCAACCACTTTGTGTTATCTGATCTTTTGGTAAGGACTTGCTTCAACCCATTTAGTGAAATAATAAGTTAAAACTAAAAGGAACCTTACCTTCCCAAGGCCCGGTGGTAAAATGACCAACTATGTCCACCCCCCATTTCATAAATGTCCATAGGGACACCACCGAATGCAAAAGTTATGCTGGTTGATGCACTAATTATGCATGACGTTGACATTTGTCACACTTTTGTACGAATGTTTTTGCGTCTTGTTCCATCCGAGGACAATAATAGCTAGCCCTGACCAACTTGAGAACTAACGAGTCTGCACTGGAATGGTTTCCACAGACTCCTTCATCTACTTCTCTCATCATGTAGTACGCCTCCGAGGCCCCTAAATTAAGTTGGTTGAATTTACTTTGCAGTAGTCACCCACATCCAACACCGAATGCAACAATTGGATGACCGCACCGAAATCAGATCCTTTTATCTCCGTCGACGACCCCAAATTAGCCAATGCATCAGCTTCCATACTTTCCTCCCTAGGAATATGGACGATTGACCATTCTCTGAATCGTGCAAGTAATGCTTGAACCTTGTTCAAGTACTGTTGCATACGCTCTTCCTTTGTGTCAAAAATCTCATACACTTGGTTGACTACCAGCTGAGTATTGCACTTTATCTTGATGACATCGAAACCTAGTCCCCGAGCCAGTTCAAGTCTTACAACCAAAGCCTCATACTCGACTTCATTGTTAGTTAGCAGTACAGTTCTAATTGCCTATCTTAGGTTCTTCCCCGAGGGCGTAACTAAAACTACCCCGAGACCAAACCCTTTTATGTTCGAGGCTCCATCCGTAAACAAGGTACAAACTCCCGTTGTCATCCCCGACACCAGCACTGCTTTCTTCGCAGCCAAAGCATTAATCCTGGGCTGAAATCGGCCACAAAATCTGCCACAACTTATGACTTAATTGCAGTCTTCAGCTTATATTCAATGTCGAATTCGCTAACTTCGGCTGCCCACTTAGCCAAATGTCCTGACAACTCAGGCTTTTGAAGGACAATCCTTAAGGGAAAAGTTGTCACACCGGCTATTGGATGACACTAAAAATAAGGCCTAAGCATTCGAGAGGCAACTATGAGAGCTAAGGTCAGCTTTTAGAGGTGCAAATAACAAGTCTCTGCTCCTGACAATATTTTACTAATGTAATAAACAGTAAATTGCGTACCATCTTCTTCTCGGACCAAAAAGGCAGTTACCGCTACTTTCGAGACCGCTAGATGAATTAGCAACTGCTCACCTTCCCCTAGTTTTTACAATAATGAAGGGCTGGACAGATATCTTTTTAGGTCCTTATGTTCTTGTTGGCACTCCGGAGTCCATACGAAGTCCTTCTTCTTCTTCAGAATTGAAAATATTTGGTTGCATTTTTCTGAGGACCTTGAGATGAATATGCTGAGAGCCGCCAACCTGCCGGTCATTCTCTGCACTTCCTTCACACTCATTAACTGATCCGGGATATCCTCGATGACTTTGATTATTAGGATTTACCTCGATCCCTCTCTGCAAGACCAGATACCCCGAGAATTTTCCAGAGCCAACCCCGAAGGCACACTGCTACCAGGCGTTTCTTTTGCCTTACTAGTGGAAAGTTTGGATCCAAACTTTGTGTATTGCTACCTCCAATGGGATACCTGTCATATCTGAGTGCGACCAAGCAAAGCAGTCAATGTTATCTTTAAGACAATTTATAAACTCTATCCTGAGCTTGGGATTTAACCCAGTTCCCAAGTGAAACATTATTTCCAAAAACTCCTTAAACAAAGCCACCTGCTCGAGCTCTTCTGTTCTCGATTTGGTTGCATCTGTCTCCTTTCTTACCTTAAAAGACCTCCGGACCTGGTAAGATCCCGATGACTCCTGTCATCTTCATTCGAAAAAAGAAGGCATCGGTTTCTGTATTTGCTATTTGTTTGATTCTCTGTCCTTGCTGCTGGAAATGGTTACAACGCTCATCTCTCTTGCCGTCAGTTGCTCTCCTCTTTTCTGTTTGATCCCTCAGGTGTCATAAACTTCAATAATTGATAATACGTTGAGGGCACAGCCTTTATCTCATGTATCCACGGCCTTCCGAGGATTACATTGTAACCCATATCGTCATCTACTACTTCAAACATGGTGGTCTTTGTTACACCTTCAGCGTGAGAGGGTAGCAGAATCTCTCTTCGGGTTGTCACACTTGTTAGATTGAAGCCAGCTATGAGCTTTGTCGCCGGAATGATGTTCTTGGTTAATTTTGCTTTCTCCAGAACTCTCCATTGTATGTTATTGGTTGAACTTCCTAGATCAACCAAAACACGCTTTAAAGTCTAAAACATCGAGAGTGATTACCAAAACATAATTGTGCGGTAGAAGAAGTCCGTCAACGTCCTCCTCCGTGAAGGTGATGTCAACTTCCGAGACTTCCCGGACCCTCTTGTCGTGAGTAACCAATATCTTCATTTTTTTTTCCTGCCAAAAATGTTACCCCATTGATTTCATTCCCGCCGAAGATAATGTTGATCATCATCCGTGGTAATCCTGCTGCCGGTTTTGATGGCTCCGCTTCGTCTCGACTCCAACCATAGTTTTTTTTTGGAATAGCCACTTAAAATCTCTCTAAGATGGACATACGTTAACAACGTCGCCACCTCCCCAAGAAGATGTCGCCAGTCCCCAATTCTATTGTCGTGAGTCCCTTGGAATTCGCACCACAAACTAGGATCTCTCTGGTTAGGGTCCGATTGGATTTGTTTCAGAAACTGTGCTTCTTTGATATTCCTCATTGTCGACACTAATTCTACCAGGTTGATGTTAAAGTTGTAACCTGATAACCTGGGATATGCAGGATCTCGGGCCCTTGGCATCTCTTTTTCTTGCGACAACCTGCTGCTTCGACCATGATCCATCCTTCTGTCAGGAGCAAACCTATCCGATAACTGAAATCCTTTACTGCTACGCACATCATTCCTCTCGTACCTCTGATCTACATCAAAGTCATTTTTAAACTTGTCCTAATTTTATTGCGAACCCGTCCTTTGGTTGATACCGATGAGCCAAGTTAATCATCTTTTATCCTTCTCTTTAACTCGCAGCGGTTATGGGCATCTACCCATGTGGTTGCCTGAAACTAGAGCAAACTCTCCTTCAGTTTTTGGGAGGCATCGGAACTCATTGGATTTAGACCCTTCGTAAATGCCTCTGTTGCCCATTCATTCAAAACCACTGGTAATATCATCCTTTTTTTATTGGAACCAAATCGCGAATTCTCATAGCAGCTCGGACTCGCCCTGCGAAATTCTAAATATAGCTGCCTTTCTGGCCTGAACCTTTCTCGCTCCGGCATGAGCTTTTATGAATGAATCTGCAAACATTTCAAAATAATCAATTGAATGCTCATGTAAGAGGGAATACCATGTCAGGGCACCCTTTGTGAAGGTTTCGCCGAACGTTTTCAACAAAACTGACTCGATCTCATGTTGAGCCAAGTCATTTCCTTTTACTGCTGTGGTGTAGGTAGTGATGTGCTCTTGCGGATCCGAATTCCTATCATACTTCGGTAAATCTGGCATTTTGAACCTTTCCGGGGTCAACTCCGGTGCCACACTTGGTTTAAACGGCAATTGCGTATACTTTTTCGAACCTGGACCCTTTAACACTGGCGGCGTGCCCGAAATCTGATCCATCTGAGAATGAAACTCCTTCATGTTCTGATTCATTCATTCATTCATCTCTTTCATGAATTACATGAGCTCGGTTTTGAAGGGATCATTCAAGTTATTCTTCCCTGATCCACAATCGGTACCCCCCGGCTCCTTCGAAATCGACCCCGTCCCTTGGAGTGTTGTTATCGTTCCTTTGTGCCGTCTGGTTTGGGGGAGCGTTGCGATGAACCCAGCCCTTCCATTAGCATTGTCAGAAGCACCAGATAACTCCTGCTTCAATTCCGTCATCATGCGATCTTGCCCTGATAGGTGGTCCATGATTGCTTTTTGCTGCTCCCTCAAGAGTTTAACCATTTCCGTAATGTGTTCGTCCTCCGCATCATCAAGAGTTGGGCCCCGCACATGTCGAGGATATTATCCTTCGCAAATTGGGGTTGTCCCATTCCCTTCATTGCGGGTTTCGCTGATGGAATCAACACGCTGAGACCTCCTCCCGTTCATCGTGTGCTCCAACGTTGTGAACATTGTTGACATTATTGATTGCCATATGCTCGCTGGTAACAAACAGACGGACGGATCAAAGAAATTACGTAGACTTCTATGCCCCACGGATGGGCTCCAAATTATTTACCCGTAAAATGGTGCAGTTGAATTTATAGCGTGGTTTATAAACAAGCAAATCGATTTGATCAAAAAAGGTAAAGAAATGAGAATAAAAATAAGATTAACGATTGAAATGAAAGGAGCTAGCAAGCCTGATTCTAGGTTCGGTCTTTCCGGGATCAAAAGTAAAAGCAGTGATAAAGCAATGATAGAACTATTTTGATTTGAGCATAAAATGATAAGTTAAAGCTTTTGTATGCAGAATGTTTCATGTCCTACAAGAGTTGTCAATCTTGCTATTTATAGCTATTCTTAGGGAGACAAGATCCTAAAAATCAAGCTCCTCTTAAATGAGAATAAAAACGTCATTGATGGGTGCACAACGGCTGGCTTTGAATGCAGATATTCTCTACAACTACTGCTCATTACACGCTATCTTACGTCAAGCCTTCGAATCTTTACTATCGGTTGTGCTTCCTTCCGGATCCATCATGTACCTGTTATGTACTTCGTACCTGGTGCTGATTATTTGCCGACTCAACTTTTGCCTGTCCTCAGTTCCATATGTCATCTCGTCATTTAGCCACTTGTTATCAACTAATTTCATCCTATACACTAGGTTGTCTAAAAATTTGTAACATAACTCATCTAGAGCTCTAATATTGAAATTTAGATGACTCCAAAAGAAGAAAAATTAAAGGGAAAAGGTGCGAATTTACCCTTCTACTTTTGAATATTATCTACATCTAACCTTGGTTATACTATTCCGTCAAAATTTATCCTTACCGTTATACTATCCGCCAAATTTACTTCAACCATCAGCAAACTTTTAAAAATTAACCCTCAGTCTGTCAGGTGACCCAGAATTTTTCAAATCATTTTATTTAACTTATTCTTGTTCTTGATCTACTATTTTCAAAAGAGTTGGTATTTACCTGTTTTCTTAATTGGAAAACAAAAAATAAGAGAAAGAAATATTAATATAATGCAGCGGTGAGTATATAAAGAATAGTAAATTGAAGAATCCCAATTAGGTAGCTTGTCTAAATTCTAAATGTATTTACTACACCCCAACTTTAACGAATTCGTTCATCAAAGGTATGGACACTTTGCAAGTATTAATAAATAGAAATTGAAATTCCTTGGAGACTTTGCATTGTCGAATTCAATATTGCTTTAATCAAATGCCTACGCATTATGCACTATAAAATATATTAGAATATACATGTACATAAATGATGAGCAGCCGCATATAATACATAACTTAGACCCACTGCATTATGCGGTGTGTATATGGTTGAAAAATTATAAAAAATTTAAACAATTTCCAAACCCATTATCACAAGAATAGAAGTGGGTGCAATGGTAATTAAAAATATCAATGATTAATCGTATAGTATATTATCTTTAGCATTCACATTATTAGTAAATTTCTAAAAATAGTGGATCAAGAAGAAGAACAAGTGACTTAAATAAAAGAATTTGGGAGATTTTGAGTTACCTAACGAATTGAGCGATAATTTTTAAGATTTTGTTAATGGTAGGGATAAATTTGACCGAAAAATATAACGATAGAAATAAATTGTAGTCAATATTCAAAAATAGGGATAAATTTGGACCTTTTCCTAAAATTAAATAACCACATTCATAAAGGTGATCTCAACACTTTGTCCTAACTCCTAATCAACTGATCTTCTAACTTAGGAAATTCGAGAAATTATCTGTAGAAGTTATTAAACTCAATAAGGTACGCAATTTTCACATTAGTTCATGATTTCAAAATAAACTGAATTAAGCAAACCTAGCACTCTATTTTCTTATTATTATTCTTATCCCGTAACGTAACACACTCGAATCAAGATATTGACATGTTTAGTGAAGGCATTAATTAGATCAAATAAATAAATAAATTACCAGCTACTTGCAATTTGAACCCCTCATTTTGTTTCATATCAAATTTCAAGTCTGTTTTTTCTTTTAGATACTTTTCTCCTGAGGTGCAACCCAAAATAGTAGAATAAAAGTGAAAAAGGAACCAACCAATACTTTTCGGGGATTACTAGCTTAAAACAAAACCATATCCTGGCATATTAATCAGAAAATGTTGGAACAAACATATGATATTTCATTTCCATCTAGTATTTGGAACTTGATTGTTCAAATGATTGATCCGACATCATATGCAAAGTTAACAAAGCTTCTTTCTGTTCTTACCAAGTTCCACAAGCATAGTTAACAAAGCTTCACACATTTCACTAGCATCCGGTTCATTTGGGTCCTTTTTCCATGATGAATATACCATCCAAGCATGATCAAGCTTCATGTCTGGTTTTACCACCACTGAACCGGGCACTTCAGCATCACGACAGGTCACTAGACCATCACTCTTCTCTCCATACCTTAATTGCAGGTGGAGTGCACAAACAGCGAGTCCAGCAGAAACAGGAACTATAACAGGCACCTTGCAGCCTGCTTGGATGACATCCGCTGAGTCATTGTCACCAAATCCAGGCAAAGGAAGCCAAGGAAGTTCAGCATGTGCAATATGGGACATTGTTGCTATTACATTCAGTGCTATACTGGCTTCAGAATGGAAGGAGATGAGAGGAATATCATCAGGAAGCTTGTGGTTTTTTATGAACTCCTGTCGCTTCTCATATGTGAGATCCTCTAATGCCCGTATGTCACCCTAATAAAGAATGAACAAACTATCAAGCATATTTGTGCAGCTACATACCCAGGTATGTCACGTATACACTTAATATGCCACATAAACTTCCATGTATGGAACAAACAAAACAACACTTGTGAAAGAGAAACGTGAAACAGGTATGCAATGGCTAAATGCAGAATAGTCATTAGACTGCTGACATCACGAAAAGAGAATACTGAAATTCATTTCAAACCACGACAATTTGTTTAATCGTGGCACTATTGAAAAGCCATCCCACAAATGCTTTTTAAAATGTGCGCATTTGATAGAATATTTGGGGTTGGGGATGAGGAATTTAAATGTCACCAGAGGTACATATTAAGTTTCTTAATAACCAAGTATTTTTGACTAATAATTAATTATCACTTCCATTTCCTTATATTCTAGTCGTTTACTGTACAAACCAGCATAACCTTAGGAAGTAATGAACTTGAATAGTTATAGGTTGTATATAATAGAAATCTAGCATCCAGCATGAAAAAGGTTAGCCAGGTACACTAAATTCCTGCTATGCGTGGGGTCCGTGGAAGGGCCGGACCATAAGGGTCTATTGTACGTAGCTTTACCCTGCATTTCTGCAAGAGGCTGTTTCCACGGCTCGAACCCGTGACCTCATGGTCACATGGCAACAATTTTACCAGTTACGCCAAAGCTCCCGTTCAAATCTAGCATCCAGCATGATCAGTTTAATTTGTGAATAAAGCATGTAGAGGTATCATTAAATTATCTAAACAAGATGCTCCCAGATGATGCTTATTTTTCAGCTTTTGATGTTATCAAGAATTAAGACAAAACTGTTGGTTTTAAAAAACTTTATAAGTATGCATTATAAGACAATATCACGCAATTACTCCAAAATGTTAAGGTATAGACTAAGCGGATCAATGTTTGGGAAATTGAAAGCAATCATACTGCTACAGGAATCCCTTTAACTGGCTCTGGATTTTCGAACATGCAAAAGAGTTGGCCATTTCAATAACGAAATTTTTTAACGAAACCAAAATAGTCGTGAAACAAGGCATTACCTTAATTAGCTTGCATATTAAAAACTCCATGATCCTTCGCGTTTCCATGTCAGCAATCTGGCCGTCACGAAGAATATCTGATGCAACAGGCGTCCCACCATAAGGGCTCTGCACAAATGCCAGCCCTGCAACTTTATCCTTTAATTCATGCCAATATTTTGACAATGCAGCGGAGGCGTCGACCCCACCCTTACTGTGACCAAGCAGCATCACACGTTTGCCAGACCCCCAGTGTAACTCCTCGATGTATTGCTTCAATTCCCATGCATTTTGTTCCACGGATGCCTTCATTTAGTGATAAATGATCCAACAGTAACAGAGAATCATAGTTAGAAGAAGATTAAAAGAACTTCCTGAGAGCAAATTCACTATACTAACAGATGAGATTTCTTTTATCTATGAGTTATGACTAGTAGATACCTCACTATGAATCTTAGCAATATGGCAAATTAGTCCCATCTTTGAAAAGAACTTCTTAGTGCTCACAAAATATAAGGGACCGTGATTGCTGAAAAACCCTGTACAATGATTTTACGGATCAAAAACAAATCTTAAGAGAATGAAATCTGAGACACGTTTAGAATCTGATCATTGTAGTACGAAGCGGGAGATTTATCAAACCTGGAATTAGTAGATAAACAAAAGAATCCGGTAGTGTGTGCTGTCCATTCCTACAGAAAAGTAAGACAAAAGGAAAAATAAGAGTGTGGTTAATTGGCAGGTAGGCATTTGCAGTGAAAGATTCGAATTGATTTAAAGACTGAACTCTGAACAACACTCATAAAATCGTATGGATATTATCCATAGCAAGAGATGATCCAGATAACACAGTTGTATGATGCCTATAGGACTCCAAAATTATGTGGACTAAAGACACTCAAAAGAAGTGAAGATAATCTCCTCATATTTTCACAGTGTCCTGCAATAATAAAATCCACTTGTTCAAGAAGCAAACAGTCAGATGATATCTCCAAATGCAATGGCTTTGATCCCTCAGTTATATTAATCAAAATATGAATCTTTCAGTTTATTTATGAAGGGAAATATCAGAGAGAAAAATGACTCTCAACCTTAGCAACTCTTACGTATACAAAACGAAAGCAATACACACAAGTCAGTGCCGACTTCAAGGAGAGACCACTAAAGCAATTGCTTAAGGCCCCCAAATTGAAGGTCCCAATTATACCATATTTAGTATTATATATATTATAAAATTATTATTATTAAAAAATATTATATTTATGCTACTTTGAAATGTGATGGAGGTTATCCAGAAAAAAAGATTACTTAGATAAATACTTTCACAATAAATATGTAATATGTGAAAACAAATAATTTGATGACGATACTGATAATAAAAAAAATATAAGTAAAGTCTATTGTAATGTCTAGTTGATTATTTCTTTTAAAGACTGTATAAAGCCTTTTTTTTAATTCAAAATATGAATGTATAAAATTATTTAATATCTTCTTAGTAGTATAAAACTGAGAAACTTACAAAAATATTATCTTAATGGTGCATGCTAGTAGGTAACTGAGTGCATAGTCAAAATACGTACAAGACGGTCCGTACATCATATTTACAAAATAAAAAGAAAAAAAAATCAAATAAAAATATATAAATGTTGTTAATTAAATTTAAGCCTTTTCTTAAGGTTTGGCTTTAAGCCATCAAATTTGTTGAGCCGCCTCTGCCACAAGTACTGACAGGCCAAATAGAAAATGCAAAATAAAATGTCTATGCTGGTCCCTCCTTTATTTGTAATTACCAAAGAGAATCCTTCAGGAAAGGCAAAAGCTAAGAGCAATAAGATAATACGACTCAGTGTTAAGACCTGAAACAAGATGATCTTTCATTACTTATCATATTTGCATGAAGAAGTCATAATCGAACAAGCTGTCAACAACATTAAAAAAAAGAGCAATAATTTGTATTGCTGAATTTTAGCCTTTTAAATAATGACGTGCTATATCCAATCTACTAATTTGAGAATCAGTAAAATGACAAACATACAATGTTGTTTGGTAGATTTCAAGTAGATAGGACTATCACTTTGAGGAAGTTATGATCATGACTATCACCTTAAGGAAGCTACATATCACTTCTTTCATCACTACACAAAGTAGCAAAAAATTTAGAGGAATCTACAAATTTACAGCAATAACACCAGTCGCAGGGTTCTAAGTTGGGCCAATGAAACAACAAGCAGCTCAGTGCAATGAAACATGGCAACAGTTTTCGGGAAAATCTCATCAGCTGAACATAGTACCATTTCGTGATGATTTAAGTACGTCCAGTTGGCTTAGTATCATATTCAAGTTATTCAGCACCTATCCCAATCGATAAAAGAGAAACATGACCAAGAACTCGCCACTATACGTTCTCTTTATTCTGAAAAAATACAATTTTCAAATATAAAAACATCTGGCTAAATTTTTCCTATATTCCAAAGTGACTAGGAAGATCCAACATTTTACCTAATATCTTGTAGTAGTTCTCTAAATCTAGCTGAGCCATCAACTACAGGAGCCATTTCAGGAGCTCGTTGCATCCACCCAATATCATCAGAAGATCCATGCAAGGTTTTACGGACACGAGATATAACACTGAAGAGATTAATGCAAAGTAAGTAAAATAAACAAAACAGTATGCTGCTAAAAGATTGAATGTCAAACAGAAGAAAACATCTAAAATAGTTATCAAGCTTTAAATATGTATCATTTTTTACCAACAGTGAGAGAGTGATTACTAACCTCTGAACTCGAACTAGAGCACAGCGGATATGAGATATAAAACATCTCCAAGAGGCCACCATAAGTTTCCAAGCAAATCTTAGACCATATACTGGAAGCATCAACCTACAACCAGATCAACCAACTGCAGAATAAATTAGGACAGTCATGGCCATGTAATGGTGGAAAGAGATATGTGCTAATAAATAAATAAAACCACAATAAGATGATTTCTTAAGTTGGAGTTCTAATTCTGGTTCTGAAAATTAAGGAATCATAGAGATCCTGCATAATGACCTTGAAAGAGGACGAGAAAAGGCATACACATGAAAAGATTACCCTTCAAAAATGAGGCTGAAACCTCCATAACTTTGATTACTTCTCACAATCTCTAATCTTGAATTTACAGGTAAGCTATCATTGAGATTGGAGGCGCTTCTTTCACGAATTATAAGGCTTGTTTCTTGGTTGGACACTCTTGAAGAAAATGAGGAAGCCTCATGAACAGATCTATAACCCGTGTTACTGGTGAAGGTTACATGCTGACCACCAAAGCCAACTAAATTTTCCGACCACCCAAGGATATCTATGCAGATAAGATCTTCTGCAATAGAATCACATGAACAGAAAACCTTTATCACATCGGAAGCCGTAAACAGAGAAAATAAAACAATAGATGTTCAAGGGTTGTATTGTTTTGTGCATGCATAACATAAATTCTTTAGAGAACTTACCAATAAATTGAACAAATTGCTGGGCTATATAAGAGCTCAAGCTTGCAAGATGTAAAAATGGATCCTCCATGTTTCATCAGAAGAAAAATTTATCAAGATCTTTTCATTTGAGATATCATGATCAATCCCAGAAGAAACCTGCAATGGACCAACAAATGGATTCATAAATCAGATCAGGCAATTCAAGCACCACAAAAATATATGGAGCTTAGAAACATGTTGTCGCACTAAACAGCATAAAGCCCCAATTCTGATAAAACGATAAGAACACTGATGTAAGTCAAAGATGAGATTTAGTAATGAGTAAAATGCACTTCACACTTACTGGTAAGGGAACACCAAGGATTTCTCCATAGAAATACTAATCTCCCATATTACATTCAACCCAAAGAGAACAAACTATGTAAACTTCATTTAAAAATAACAACAGAAACAAATTCAACGTATCCGAGGGAAGATGGGTTCATTTCAGTGCAAGTGTGGTCGCGAATACAACACGAGGTTTCCTAAATACTGGATGAAAACTGAGAGAAGGAAAGGTCTCAATAAAACTCAACATTTAATCAATGCAAAGCACTACAATTTATCAACAAAAATAAGAAAGGAAAGGCCCAGTAGTGTTTTAATTTCTACAAGGCAACCAGACCTCCTAAGCTCCTACTGGAAAGCATAGTAACTGCTAAAATCTAGATTTTTCCCTAGCTTTTAAGAGAACGATAACACCCAATCTTGCAAATTTCCAATCCCTTCGAACAGAATAGTCCTTTGAATCCACACACACACACACACATGACATCTTCCAGCAGCAAAATAATCTGATAGAGATACTCAAATCACTTGAAATGTTAACCATATCCATTTGGATTTTCAATAATTACAAGAATGGTACTAACAGAGAGATCTTCCCAGAGAAACAAAAGCAAATGCTTCCTAAATCCCCCAACAAAACAAAGTGAAAACAGGACAGGATCAGTAGAATTGAAATGCATGCAATTAAATTTCAATGTAAGCTGTTAAAGAAACCAAGACCCACAAAGAAGAGACCAACTTACAGAGGGATGTGAGAATTAAAGCCTCACATTCAAAGAGAAACTTGCAGTCCACAAAACCCAAGAGCAGCCTATTCTTTAGGAGCATGGCAACCCCATAAATATAGCCAAAGCAAAATGGCAAAATCTACATCTATCCCAATTACCAATAAAGCACAAATTTACCAAAAACTATAAAATAATACTCACGATCTGCTTGAGGAAAAAAAAAACTAACCGAATCAAAAATAGGAGGCCATTGATTGGAAGTGGAATGGAGCTATTAATAGTGATGTGGACGAACCAAGCTATCTTTATCCACAAGCTGCAAAATAATGGCCCACTTGGTGTCACTTTCAGACCAAGAATCTTAACTTAAACAAATGGTTTTCTACAAAGTTCAAAGAAGCCCTCCAATTGAGGGAGTCCAATTTTTGAAAAAAGCAAGTGGAGTTTTAAGTTTTAACCGACCTCGTTAACTGTAAAAAACTGAAAATGGTGAAAAAAGAAAATCTGAAACTGAAAAGCAGAGATAGTGTTTGGTTAATTCGGGACAGCGTGAGGATCTAAAAGCACACGTGTTGATAGGTGGATTGAGCGTTGAGGCAGTCAGCAGGGAGGTAAATGGGACCCATTTTTAAATCTGTCAGCTTTGATTGCTTTGCGAGAGAGGAAAGTACACATGGATTCCTGATTTCATTGGTCTCTTGCTGACAAATGCAAATTTAAAGCTCTCCCTGAATTTAGAGCGGTTCTACCTACTTACTTTCGTGAGAGGGCTTTAATTGACTTTGAGAGTTTGACATCACATTGGGAAAGAGTGAACGGATCGTGGAGGAGAATGCTAATTAAAAATTTTATAAAATTTTCCTAGCAAGTTGCAGAGAAGATGTATGTTGTTATGAATAGCATAGATATGGAATGTCATGTGTGTAAATAGCTTATGGATGGACTCTCATGCGTTATATCTATCCTATCCACTATTTTACAATAGTAAATCTTCAAATATTATGTCTATAAAAGACTGTGTAAATCGTAATGAAAAACATACCAAAAGAAGTGAAATACTCCTTATTTCTATTTCTGTTTCTTATTTATATTTTATTAAATTTATTTTATAACACGGTAGAGTGTTTAGCTATTCTTGTATCAAGTTCGATTTTCTCCTTTAGGTATGTTATAGATCTAATTCTTATATAATAAATAATAATAATAATAATAATAATATATATGACACAAGCATTAGCACCTGCAGATTCATAGCATATGATGTTAAGTGACACATTGGAGAATTTTCATAAGTTCCCTTATGTTTATACGGGAGAAAACAGAAAGTTAAAGGAAGTGTAGTTATCTTCTTTGTGTGAGAATTTGGCTTAAGATTTACTAGCATTTGGTGTAATCTGTTGTGATTTCAAATCCCCCGACTCGCGTAAAAATGAACTAACTTCAATAATGACATCTAGCAAATTTTCTTTTAGATATGTGTTGTGAAAATAATATTAAACAAGTACATATATATTTTGGTCTTGAAAGACTGATAGAAAACTTTACTCACAATTTTTCTGTATGGCAATAACTTATATATATATGGACAAAAATGTGACTTCTTTTGGTGATATCATGATTGGTATAAATTTTCTTTCCCATAGCTGCTATTGACATTTATGTTTTGAGGTATTTTTGAAGCCAAAGTTTCGATTCTTATTACAAAATTTACAAATGAAACTTATTCACTAAAAATGACATTAGTATTTCTAATTTATTTATTTTCTTTTATAGCTTTTGCCAAGTCAAATTTATCGAAACTTGAATTTGTGGCAATTGATATCACCAGGAAGAATTATTTGTCATGAGTCTTTGATGCTGAAATTCACCTTGACGTTAAAGGTCTTGGGAATACTATTATACAAGGAAATAAAGCATCAAATCAGGATAAAGCGAAGCCATGATTTTCCTTCATCATCATCTACATGAAGGACCAAAAACTGAATATTTAACTGTAAAAGATCCACTTGAATTATGGATTAATTTGAAGGATCGATATGACCACGTAAAACGTACGGTATTACCGAAAGCTCGGTATGAGTGGATACATTTAAGGTTGCAAGACTTTAAAATCGTAAGTGAGTATAATTCTGCTATCTTTAAAGTAAGTTTCTATTAAAATTATGTGGAGGCACTAACATAGGTGAGGACTTATTGAAAAAAATTATTTTTCACTTTTCATGCTTCAAATGTGGTGCTACAACAGCAATACCGTGAAAAAGATTTAAAGAAATATTCTGAATTAATCACATGCCTACTTGTGGCAGAACAGAATAATACTCTATTAATGAAAAATCATGAAGTCGGTACCATTAGATCAGCTCCACTTCCGAAAGTGAATGTTGTAGCAGCATATGATAGGTTTGGAAAAAATAATTACCGTGGTCTTGGACATGGTTGTAGATATGGACGTGGCAGGGTCGAAACAATTATCGTCATTATGGTAGAAGTAAACAGGAGAACAAAAGGTTCTCAAATTAATACATCAAAAGGTAAAATTAATATGTGTCCAATGTGGTATGAAAGGTCATTGGGCACGCACTTTGTCGTACGCCAGATCATTTTGTCAAATTTTATGAAGCCTCCCTCTAAAAGAAAGAAAATAATGTGGTGGCATACTTGACCTTTCAAAATATGATTCTGAGGCACATCTTGCATATAAAGATGATGATTTTAGAGGTCTTTCAAATATTACGCATTTAGAAGCTTGAGACTTTCTTGAGAATATTCAGTGAAGAATTAATCATCTTACTGGGGAATGAAGCTATAATAAAAGTTGCCGTTTTTCATTTATATTTGCAACTAGTTTATTTTACTTGAGTGTATTTTCCTAGTGCATCATGTGTTGCTAGTTTCTACTTTCCTAATGTATTTCTTAATTTTTTTTTTTCCTGTTAGTCTTTCATATTTGTTATGGTGTACTTTTTTGATTTTTTATGAAGAATATGAAAATTCCCCAGTCTTCATTTTGACTCAAGATTAATAAAGATGATATATGTCTTCTGGATAGTGCTACAACGCACACTATTTTAAGAGACAAAAGATATTTCTCTTATTTGGTAATGAAAGAAGCCAATGTTAATACAATATTTGGTAGTACAAGATTAATTGAAGGTTCTATAAGAACTAATTTATTACTACTAGGAGGAACAAATTTGGCTATTGATGAAGTACTATATTGTAGTAAATCTCAAAGAAACTTATTAAGTTTCAAAGATATTCACCAAAACGGCTACCATACTGAGACTACAAATGATGCAAAAAGTTGAATATCTTTATATTACTATAAATGTTTGATAAGAAATATGTGCTTGACATGTTACCTGTTGTCACGACCCAAAATCCAACTAGTCATGATGATACCTAACCCTACACCCTAAGTAAGTCAATTAGCAAAAATCCAATTCAAATGAGATTTATTGAGAAAATAAATAATGAAATAACTGAACTTTTATACACTTCCCAAGGAGTGGTAGTACAAATCATGAGGTTCTAAGATTAAGAGTTTACAAAGCTGGTATGAAATAAATACATCATCTGTTCGAAATATACATAAACAGATTCAAAATTCTAAAGCTACCAAGAACAAGAGGCAGCTATGACCGGAACGCAGGTACGTTTTCAATGCCAACTCCCGCCACACACAGCAACATCAACATCCAAAATTTACACGCAAGATACAGAAGTATAGTATGAGTACAACCGACCTCATGTATTCAATAAGTAACAAACCTATCCTTAGGTTGAAAACAGTGACAAGCTTGGACAACAGTCAGAGTCCAACACCAATAGTCAATAACAACTTAAAACAACATAATAAAAGTAGTACAAGAAATAACTCAAGGATATGATGTTCAACTCGTTCACAGTTACGGAAAATAGGCATGCTTTTCAAGTATAACAATAAAACCCAAATCTTTTACCGAGGTCACCAAAATATGAGTAAGTCAGAAATCTGCGATGTTTTTCCAAAAACTTTCAACAACATATAAGATGTTTCAATCTCAGATAGCATGAGGAAAGTATATCTCTATGCCTACATATCAATGTGCATTTGAAGTCACGAATGTCACAATACTGTGTAGCATGAGGAAATGCATCTGTAGGCTTGTATGTCAAATGTTGTATATCAAATATACATGTCAATGCAATGCATCAAAGTGATGAACTCATGTATTCATACTCTCAGAATACTCAATCTCACTGTCTCGCACTCCCACACATCATGCTCAATCCCTCAGTACACTCAGTCACTCAGCACTGTACGATACCTGTTGTGGCGCGAAGCTCGATTCCATCATAAATCAATAACAACTCGCTCACTGCTAATATGTCAGACTCAGGAGGGGACGATCCTGCCTAAGCGCTAATATAAGCCATCATGATTTGCTGTAGCATACAGCCCAATCCCATCAATAATATACATAATGCCCATAGGGCCTGCTGAGATGTGCAGGTCGATCCATATAATAACAATACATATGAAGCCAATGTGGCCTGTTACGGCGTGCAGCCCGATCCCCTCAATATCACTCACAATCCATCCCTTATGCCCTAACTCAGTCATCAATCTCTCCAGTATCTCGAGCTCACAAATCTCATGCCAATCAGCCCAAATAATGATACATGTTATAACAATAAATGATAATAGAGATCGAGATATGATATTCAAATGAATGAATATGACTAAGTATGTAATTTATATTTAAGTAAATAACTCAACAGCAGAGATGACCTCAGTGGGTTCCAAAAGAATAAGCATATGTCCTAAACATGATTTCTAACATGATTTACAGCTCAATTACTCTAACATGTAAAAATTTTATGTAAAAAAACATTAGGTAACTACACAGTATCACATAATCAACCGAGTCTCGCACAGTGCACGCCCATACACCCGTCACCTATCATGTGCGTCACCTTAACACCAAACACACACCACGTATGTTCAGGGATTCATATCCTCAGCACCAAGTTTAGAAGTGTTGCTTACCTCGACAAGCCGGATCCAATACCGAGCAAGCCAAAACGATACTCCAAAAATGTCATCCCGCGCGTACTGACCTCCGAACGGCTCGAAACTAGCCAAAAGCATATTCCAAATAATCTGAAATCATGTGGTCTTTCTTCGAAAGGAAATATTCCAACAACATTGTATGAAGACAATGTTGCATGTATAGCTTAACTGAAAGGAGGAAACATTAAAGGAGACAGAACAAAACATATTTCACAAAAATTCTTCTTCGCTCATGATCTTCAAAGGAATGGCGAAATATATGTTCAACAAGTTCGTTCAAGTGATAATTTGACGGATCTGTTTACTAAGGCATTACCAACCTCAACATTTGAGAAGTTAATATACAAGATTGGAATGTGGCGTCTCCGAGACCTTAAGTGATATTTTAATCAGAGGGAGTAAAATTACGCGTTGTACCCTTTTTTCCTTAACTCAGATTTTGTCCCATTGGTTTTCCTAGTAAGGTTTTTAATGAGGCAGCAAATAAGGCGTGTTACAAAAATAGCTATGTACTTCCTGGGTTTGTCCTGTTAAGCTTTTAATGATGCATATTTTTTTTACATGGACATTCAAGAGAAGTGTTATGAATAGTTTATAGATATGGATGCCATGTGTGTGAATAGCTTATGGATGGAGTCTCATACTTTATCTTATGCACTATTTACAATAGTAAATCTTAAAATGTTATGCCTATAAAAGGCTGTGTAAATGGCAATAAAAGAATGCACCAAAACAAGTGAAATACTCCTTCTTTCTATCTCTGTTTCTTATTTATATTTTACTAAATTATTGTTATTTTATAACATATTTTAATTTTTTAAGAGAAAGATGAGGAAATAAGATTTTGACTTTTTAAAAACTTTGGGTGAGGTTGGTATGTGAACAACATAGAAAATTAAAAATTGGAAGATTTTCGAGAAGTTTGAAAAATTATACCTAAGACGAAATTGTAAGTGACCATAAATATATCGAAACAAAAGACTCTTTGGCCGGACACGTGGCAAGCATTGAAGGAGGTCGTTGTCAAACTTGAGTCAACCGATGCCATCCTATCTAGATACCAAAGAACTCTTAACTATTTGAGAATTGGGTTCCTGGTTTGCTCTACCAACACCGGATGGCGAAGTTCCAACATAATCAGTCTGAAAGGTCCAAGATGCTCGGACCATCACCACAGCACCCGCAAACTCCAAAATATCTGGGAATGTTAAAGGATGAAATAATGTTAAAGGATGAAATAACTTGGGTTTAATCATATTGCTTGTGGAATTAGTCCTTTAAATTTAATTGTTTAGCCTAATAATCAAAATTTTAGGTTAAATAATTTGATGTCCATCATGGAGCCGAAGTAGTTATGATTATTCCAAAACACTACCTGTCATTCATTCATTTTTGTTTGTAGTTTCTGTTAAGTATAATGGCATAACAAAGCAGATCGTCATCATCACAATCAATTCCACGCCAATCTCCAATTGATTTGCAACGTCAGAGCTTTCAAACACAGGAAAAGAAAGGGACAACCCGGCTGGAAGGAAACAGTGCAAGTGTTGGTCTCACAATAGAGTAATTATATGGACCAACAACAAAACTGGAATAAGCAGATTGGTGATGCATTTTTGGCCCTGGTCGGGAATGCAAATGTAGAGTCACCAGCACATTCGATAGTGGTACTAGCCAGTGAGTCTCCAAACACCATAGCTGAAAGCTCTGATACCGGGGGACTTCTTAGTGACTTAGGAGCCAGAGGCTTGGGAACTAATTGTGTAATTCAAGGCATCGTCACACCTGAAATACAAAGTTTAGTACTAGCTCTGTAGGAGGCTCTTTTGAGGTAGATCAAAGAACAAAATGAGCGTATCTGATCCCAAGAGAATAGCCCTTACTCAAGGAGATAAATACGGAGAAGTACTCCCTAACAACTATGAAATCGAGTGATTCCACCTTACCATTATCAAAGAGTTTAGGATGTTAGACCTTGCAAAATATGGCCATATATCCTCAGGACCATGTCACTACTTACGCAACCAAAATCAAGAGAGACCATTTAACGAAGTCGGAGATATAGTCGGTATCCATCAAGAAATTCATGAGGACTACCACGAAAGGAGCATTAACTTGGTATTCACTCCTGCCAAGAGGTCGATTAGGTCATTTGCGAAAATAGTTTATACCTTCATTACGGCCCATACCAAGGCTCAAAAAGTGGAGAAATGAATGGAAAATAACATTAAGATCCAACAAGGGGATGCTGAGTTACTCCAAGATTTTGTGGAGTGTTTCCAAGAGAAAGGATGCTAGTACCAAAGGTCCTAAACAACTGGGCCGCTTAAGCTTTTGCAAGAAACTTGAATAAGAAAATGCATAAGCTACAAGAAGGTTAAAGGACAACTTTGAGAGTTCCCTCCAAAGACTTGGAACGATGTGTACTACCAATATAGTACTAAACTCCGGGTAGAGGAAGACAAGCCATTATCAGCAAGAGTTCATAAGGGATCGAGAAACAGGTGCAATGATCTGCATGAATCTTCGTTTAGACAAACACGAAATGACCCAAAAGCTCAATGAGTCAATATGAGCCATATATTGGTACCTCCTGACAAGCATCAGAGATGAGAGTAGAGACAAGTTGGGACATCATAGGATCCAGTTGAAAGAGTAGTGTCAGAACTGTCCGGGTAAAAAGGAGCCGAAAGTACCAAAGCTAGCAAGATATCGCTTTAATGTTAACCCTATGAGGTTAGTGGCTATTTTGAAAACATGAGAGGCAATGTCACATAGACCAAGGAAATGAGAATAGATCCCAGCAATAGAAGTCAATAATTCTTGTGTGATTATCACAATGACCACGGGCATACCATCTATTGCATCCTATTTTGCACTAGCCAAAACAAGATTCAACTTGTGGTTTCTCTGTTGTTGATAAAAGAGAGTCACCACCTAATATTTAAAGGTATAGTAGAGTACCAATTTAATTACTAAGTCATATTCTTTATTAGTTTGCTAACCAGTGAGATTATGGGTAAGGGTTCTTGTTCTTCTAAGGGAAAGGTGTTAGACACCCCTTAAAATCTACCCGAGGTAGCTTCATAGGACTTAGACTAGGTTTGAGATCAATTATTTATATTATGCCTTAATTAACATTAAAGAGTATGGCTTACTGTATACCTAAGGGACAGTATAATAAAAGGAGTGTGAGACCTTTAAAGGGATATGAATTTATAAAGGAGTCTAAAGAAATGTTGGTGGATATAATTGAAAAAGGTTTTGAAATATGTATGTAGATGGTTTTAATTTATAAAGCATGGGAAAAGAGGTTAAGTTATAAAACACTCGGCTTAGAGAATGGTGTTCATGTAACTCTTAAGAGATGTTTGTAAAAAGAAAGCCTAAGATATACCTTAATTTTTAAAACTTGAAGAGAAGAGGTCTTTTGAAAATCCATTTGGGGCGATAGTACTTCACTTTTTTATGAAAATTCTGATTGGCCTCTTTGATGGTAAATCTTGCAATTCAGATCTGATTTCTGTTTGAAAATGAGAGTTGCTATATTTACTAAGTTATGGGCTTCAAAATCTTGTTAAGAAAAGTAGGTGAGTGAAAAACATAAAATTATGTAAACAAATGGAATTAGCAACATGGGACTAATTACTAACTAATTATTTTAAATCCTATGTTCTATAGGGCTTGCCTAAGTTTTATATGACATTAAAGTATAAAATAAAGTATGTGATATAATATAGTTGATTAGTTGAATCCTTCTCATAATAATACTAAACTTAAACAAACCACTATGTTCAATCAGTAGCAATAGAGAACTTCCATAGGATTGAAAATCAGATTCGGTGTCAGGGTAGCATAAAAGAGAGGACTGAGTATAACTTCAAAGCAAAAGCATGGAATCATGTTATACAGACAGGGGACCTTTACATGTTATAGAATCAAGTTAGCCATGTCATGAAGGGAGGGAGTTATAGACAAGGGAAGTATTATACTACAACAAGTTTAACTCAGATGTATAGCTTAAATTAGTATCTAACAAGAATGATTAGGTCCTACTTTATGAAAGATACCTTAATGACAACTGAATGTAAGCTTCACAAAATCAGTAGTAGCATAAAGGGATTAAAGACAAGAAAGTGCAAGTTTTGACTTAAACAGGTAACTGAAGGCTTTATCTAAACATGAGACAGTTTTGTTCAGCTTAACAGTAATTACCAGTCAACTATAACAAACATGTTATGACTTACTTTTTATGAAAATGGATGACTTAATCTTAGCAGAATATATACAAAATATTCATAAAAGGAAAGTTCAACTCAACAAGACTATTTCATACAGATGCAACCAATAATTTGATATAATCATGAGAATGTCATAGTGATAGCCTAGAAGTTTCCCTTAGAGTTAGAAGATACAGGTATAGAGAAGGAAAGCATCTAAACACTTAGATTTTTTCATGGTTCAGTTAAATGGTGGGTGATATGAACTTACGAACTTTTTAGTTTTATCTCAGTCAAGCTTATCAAATAATGAACTCGACCACAAGACAAACAGAATGCAGGGAAACGATATGTAGAGGTAGAGATCGCAGAAAAATCATCAATGAAAGATTATGAAGTTTAGTTAAACATGAGTAGTCATTCAAGGCACATTAAGGGAAATTAATCATGTAGACTATTATGACTAATTGAACGAAAGTCATTTGCGGTCACATAACAGCTTGATCAATATTGATTAAGACTCAGAAGCATGACAAGTGATCACGAGTAGACAACATCTTATCATAAACAAAAATAAACATTTCTAAACTAGATACAAGCATCATTAACGACTATAGTTCACAGAAGATAACAAGCGTATTCATAATGTTCAAATGAGATTATCAAAGGAGGGAAGTTAGGGATGTACTAACCTTTTTGAGGGCAGCAGACCCAAGAAGATCTTGTTTTTCCGTTTAGGATCCAAGAACTCAGAGACTTTAACCAAATGAATATCTCAGAGAAAAATCATAATTCGAGTAAGAGATTAGTCGAGGAAATTCTACAACTACTATACTGATTTTTGCTTTTGCTAAGTGTTCTTGGTGTATTCTTTTCAGTGTTTGGTGGTTGTGTAGATGATGTTAGGTGAGAACATTAAAGGCCCTTTTTATAGTGCCATTAAGGCTCTAGGGTTTCAATGGATTTAAAATCATGAGTGGAAAGTGATGAAAGATTGTCGATGACAGCAAGATTGAGTGAAATCAGAAAGAAAACAAAGCGGAAAAACAGGGTCGATTTTACCTGAGCATCGAACATTGAAGCTTTGGGCCAACGGTTAAACCCTAATGTCCAGAGGTCATTGAGTTTGATCTCTGCACATCGAATCCTCATGATGAATTCTGAGAACGACTCCATGCATGCTCCGATTTGACAGAACACGAAGAGAACCTGGAGATTTGAAGTTGCATTTTTAGTCTAGGGTTTCAAGTTTGGGTATTTTGAATTTGAGTGATGAGATAGGACATAACTGGCTGGATTCGCGGATTACAGAAGGCAAAGGGTGGTTTCAAGCTCAATCTTTGACTTATCAGAGAAAATCAGATGATTTCACTTTCGAGCTTAGGGTTTCGGATTAAGGGTCTTGAATTTGTGATCTAAAGAGTAAATTATCAGCAGGGTTCATGGTGTAGCAAGGACATAAGGAATAATTTAGAGTGGTTTTAAAGTGATTTTGTACGAATTTGTGCAAGGTTTTGGGAGATTGATGGTAGATGGAGATGAGATAAAAGAGAGAGGAAAAGGAAAGGAAGAGCGGCTGGTCTTTGAGTGAATGATTAGGGTTTTGGGGGAATAGGGGTCCGTCTCTAGGTTAAAGATGAGAGATAGAACTAGGGCCGTCGGATTTGATGATCAACAGCCCTAATAATTTGATCATTTAGGATTTTCAGGGGGAATTTTTTGTATCTCTTAGATTATGCGATTTTGGACGGTGGGGATGAGATCTCTGGGCCAGGTATTTAAAATCATAAGAAAATTGGAAAATAATTGTGAATCGTTGATCATATAGACCAATGTCTCAAATGTGAGTCTGTTTGTTTTATGAGTGGTGAGGGAGGTTGATGTGGCACGCAGTGATTGGTGCAAAGGTGATGGCAAGGATTGCCACCTTGGAAAGAGATGGGGTGCTTGGACTGGGTATTTCCATTTGGGCTTAGCAATTGGGTTGAATACAATTTAAAGAATAGCCACTTTGCTTTTAGTCGAGAATTGCAATTGAAGCCTTTTGTCCTTTAATTCCTTTTTTAAATTAATTTAAATAGACTTCACAATTTGCAGTAAAATTTGGTAAATTATAATTAATATATATACTACTAATTATTTTTATTATTTACAAAAAATACTTTGTTTTTATAAATTGTAACACTAATTTTGAAATACCAACATACTAACCTAATTTACTAGAATTTAAAGAGTAATTCATTAAATTAATTATAGATCCTATGCAATGTATATATATAAAAGTTATTTAATAATCTTAAAATAGTAAATATACTTGTAATTACATAACATTAATACAATGTGATTAATTTTAAAACTAATACTTAATTAATTTGTAAAAATAAGTATTTATACATGATAACACTTTAAAAATATTTATTATAAATTATTAAGTATAAATAATTAATTTAAAAAGGAAGGGTCAAAATTGGCCATCAACACTGGTAATGGAACTACATGTATTAGTTAGTGATGTCAAACAGGTTTTAATTGATCCAGGTAGCTCTGTGAATATTATTCATTGACGGTCATAGAGGAGATGTAGCTAATGTACAAGGTCATCCTGAAGTCAATTTTCCTTTCCGTGATTCAATAATCCTAGTAAAAATACACTAAGGAAAATTATTTTGACAATTTTGCGGGGGGTGTTGTCAAAGATGCCCCACTCCAGCTAATAGCCGAAGATATGGCCTACAACATCAATTATAGAAAGACCATGGATCCATGTGATTGAATCAGTACCTTGCACACTTCACCAAGTATTAAAGTTTCTCTCTAAGTGAGGTATTAGAGAAATCATAGGTGAGCAAAGGGTATCCAAAGAGTGCTATTATGTTGCTCTTCCAAACGGTCTTGTCAAAAATGGAGCAAAAGAATAACAATCAAAGCAATGAGGATCATCAAACATCCCCTGTCCCCTAACTGATTCACCAGAAGAAAAATGGTACCAAGGGCTCTAGAAGTCCCAATTTAATCCATGATTCCGATGAACATGACATTCCTAAGTCGAATACTAAGGTGTTGGATTCAGTCATCCTCTTAGATGATTCTTTAGAGAACAAGATCTCTATGGGTTCGGAAGTTGATTCTAGACATAGAGGTAATATTATTTTATTTTTACAAACCAACATAGATTGTTTTGCTGGTCCCATGCTGGCATGATAGATATTTCTCTAGAAGTAATGACTCACAATCTCAACATAGACCTATACTATCCGCCGATCAAATAGAAAAAAGGAAATCTTGATACCGTCAAAACAAGGTAATTGATAAGAAATCTCTAAGCTACTAAAGAATGGATCAGTTCAAGAGGTCAAGTATCCTGATTGGTTATCCAATATAGTAGCGGTTCCGAAGAAGAATGGGAAATAGAGGGTATGTATTGACTTCAATGACTTGAACAAAGCATGACCGAAAGATTTCTTCCGTTACCACATATTGATAAACTCATCGTGGAAACTACTAGGCATGAGTTGTTAAGTATCATGGATACATATTTCGTGTACAACCAATCAACATAGATCCCGGAGATCGAGATAAGACCTCAGCCATTATGTATCGCAGAGAATAATTCCTTATTGCGGCGTCGTTAGTCTCAATAATGCTAGAGCCACATATCAACAACTTTTAAACAAAATATTCAAATATCATATTGGAAAGATTATGGAAGTATACATTCATGACATGCTAGTGAAGTCCCTTCAATTACAAGATCATCCAGACCACTTAAAAGAAAATTTTCCATCCTTAGATAGTACAACATGAAGTTAAACCAAAAAAAGAATATGCATTTGGAGTATCTTTGGAATTTTTTTTTAGGATTCCTCATTTCGAACCGAGGAACCGAACTCAACCCAGACTAGATAAAAGCTATCGAGAATATATCAAATGTGCTGAGAAATAAAAAAAAGTGCAGAAGCTGACGTGAAGGATAGAAGCTCTAAGTAGGTTCATATCTAGGTCCTTGAACTCCGGAATGTCATCAAGCTTTAAGGGAATTGAGGAACTACTTGGCTAACACACTGCTGTTTTTCAAACCTCGGGACGAAGAATAACTTCTTATGTCGTGTTAGTTTGGGAAGACAAAGGTACACAATCTCCTATCTATAATGAAGCAAGACCATTCTAGACACCAAAAGTCGATACCAACACTATGAAATATTAGCTCTGGCGCTACTAGTAGCTGCCCCAAATTGGCCATCCTATTTTCAATGTCTTTCTATTTCGATCGTAATAAATTTCCCATTATGGAGCATTCTTCATAAAACAGAGCTCTTAGGATGACTTTACGAGTAGGAAGTCACTTGGTGAGTACAACATCATGTATCAACCTCATACTGTCATCAAGTCTGACTTCAGTACGGGTATACACATTTGAAAGACAAGAAGGAAGAAATACTTGCTTATGATTATTGCTTCTGGATCAATTCCAGGAGTCTGGACTCTCTTCATTCACTAATCAACCAACATTAAAGGGTCAGCCCGCAGATTGGCGTTCATTGCACCTTCTGGGAAGACAATCTGGCAATTGATCAAATGCCATTTCGTAACTAACAACTACACCGAGTATGACACTGTGGTTTCAGGGCTTTAATTAGTTAAAGGGCTCGGTGTAGAAAACATCGAGTTGAAAAGTGATTCTCAGCTGGTGATCAACCAAATCTAAGTAATAGACATAGCATGAGAATCTCGTATGTAGCATTACCTAACCAAAGTCATAGGCCTTTTAGCTAATTTTTTAAGGATGGAAGGCCATATAGATACCCGGGAAGATAATGCCAAAGCAGATACCTTAGCAAACCTCAGATCCGCGACTGACATCACTGAGTTAGGAAACAACTATGTGAATCACCTATTTCATTCATCCACCGACTAAACGAGAACAAGGTAAATTCAACCCATCTTACATGGATTGGCATAACGAGTTCATTAATTATTTGCAGAATACTTAAGATCCGAGAAACATATTATTTTTCATCAAAGGTGAATTCTACAGAAGAATGTTCTATGGTCCTTTAGCCAATTGCCTCGACCCCAACAGATAGATTATGTAATGAGGGAAGAAGGAGAATGTGTCAATCATTCTGTAGGCATAGCTTTAGCCAGGCTTGATATTATTGTTATTGAATGGAGAAAGACACGAAAGCCTTTGTTCAAAAATGTGACAAGTGCTAGCGTCATGCCCACCTACTGCATCAAGTAGCAGAACCACTCTGTTCCATCCTTACCCATGAACCTTCATGAAATAGGGAATGGACATAGTTGGACCACTCCGGACAACCTCGGGGTAGCTACATTTTACACTTATATGAACTGATTATTTCTCTAAGTGGGTGGAAGAACACGCCTATGCCAGGTTTGGGAGAAAGAGGTCATAGACTTTATCTATAGAAATATCATTTTTTTTCTTTGGAGCACCTAAGGAGACAACATGTGGTAATAGGCCATAGTTAACAAGAGCGGAGTTGTCTAAGTTCCTCCAACAAAGTGTCACGTCCCGAAATTCCAACCACGGGGCGTGATGGCGCTCTAACATCCACTTGCTAGGCAAGCCAACATCAGCTAAATAATTAAACAATTTAACAATTTTAAAAGCAAAACTTTAATAATTAACAATGGAAACATCCTGAAATACATAAGTAACACACTATATACTAATCCCAGAAATCCGAAGTCATAAGTACATGAGCGACTAGAATACTACAAATATGGCTGGAATAAACTGAAACAAGATAAACATTAAAAAAATAGAAGGGGACTTTAGGGTCTGGGGATGGCGTGCAGCTCTACCTCAAGTCTCCAGAATAAGTTAGATCCGAGCAATCTCCTCTAAGCGCTGCTAGGACCAACACCGAGATATGCACAAGAAGTGTAGAAGTGTAGTATGAGTGCAACCGTTTCCATGTACTTTGTAAGTGTCGTGCGTAAACTCGACGAAGTAGTGACGAGGCTATGACAAGACGTCCACTATAAACCTGTACGAATAATAATAAAAGATAATAGAAATATAGACAAAGCAAATAAACTCATATGAACGGGATCCAGAGGTCAACTAACAGAGGACCCCCGAATAACATCAACTAATAACCTCACATCACAATACAAAAATAGAACACCGCAACTACAGATACTTACAACACATCATACCGCGTTGCGGCACGCAACCCAATCCCAATATCCTTTCAATATCTGTTGCGGCATGCCATCCAATCCCAATATCATATCGATATCTGTTGCAGCATGCAACCTGTTCCCAATATCAACCCACTGTTATTAACAACTCAACACAAACAATTCCAGAATCTCAACACAAAAGGTACTAAAGCATATAAAACACCAAAGAACTACTAGTACAAACAGAGAACATCCAATATCTCATATTCACAAACCTCGACAAATCATTAACACAAAATAACCAAAGGGCTCACATAATCAGATAACATAATAAAGTGCAACAAGTAAGGTAAAAACAATAAAGGTAAGTAAATACATGAAAAATAAAGATATACAATTAATACATGTAGGAACATATAACAGATAAGCAAATATTGATCGAGGAATGAATAAACCGAAACTGGTAACAACTGAATGATAGATAACAAGTAATGCATGAATAACAAGTAAGGACATGCAGCAATCAAACCATTTAACAAGATATAACATGGAACAACTAAAGACATAATGGTAAATAGCCCAACCTGCATGCTTTACCCCATGACAACACACATACACTCGTCACCCGCATATATGTCATCCCCACACATAGTTCACATAAAAGATACACCAAACAAGTCTTAATTCCCTTAAGTCAAAGTTAAAAATGAGACATACCTTTTTCCGCAACACAATCACAATCAATCACGATTTTTACTTTTGAAAAATCCTCCAAACCAACCGAATCTGGCCAATTATCGTTCAACTATTCAAAATAAGCTTTTAAAACTACCCACGAACGAAAAAGGTTCAATCCTTATCTAAATTGAAAAAGTCAACAAAAGTCAACCCTCGGCTCGCTTGGTCGAAATCGAGATTGGGACCAAATACCGATTACTCATTCACCCCTGATTCCGGTTATGTGATTTGTTTTGAAACTTCACCTTAATTTGAGGTCAAAACCTCAATTTTATGAAATCCCTAAATTCTACCCAAAACCCCTAATTTCTACCTTGAAATTCATAGATTTAATGTTAGAAATTCATGAAAATTAGTTGAAATTGATTGAAAACTAGTTAAAGATGCTTACCAATGAATTTGGGAAGAAAACTCTCTCAAGAAATCGCCTCAATGGAGTGTAGGGTTGAAAAATAGTGTAAAATGAGCTAAGTCCCGACTTTTCCATCTTTTATCCAACTGCAGACGTCGCACATACGAAACACTGATCGCAAAAGCGACCGGTGCAACAGTCATGCAAAAGTTGCAAATATGACAAAACCTTCGTATTTGCGAAGGACACCCCCTCTCAAATGCGAACCAAGATTCCCAAATGCGAAGCTGCTCTACCTAGTACAATTCGCAAATGTGACTTCAGGACTGCAAAATCGATCCCAGACTAGATCGCAAAATCGAACATTTGTTCACAAATGAGACTTGGCATTTGCGAGCCTAACATTGCAAATGCGAGGCTCGGAATTGCGATCAAGTTCTTGTAAATGGTGAGACCTACAACTTGACACCAGTTACAGTTGTGCATCAGTTGTTCCAAATCAATCTGTAATGCATCCGAAACTCACCCGAGCCCCTCGGGCTCCAAATCGAATACAAGTATAATAATATCATACAAACTTGCTCGTTACCTCAAATCATCAATATAACATCAAATAAAGAATCGATCATCAGAACTCAAGATTTCAACTTGAAAACTCGTTTATCACAATCTTTCACATAATACGGTGAAACACGTTCGGGTCACCCCAGACCCCAACCAAACATGCGTACAAGTCCAAAAACATCATATGAACCTACCGAAATCGTCAAAATACTAATGTGAGGTCATTTATCAAAAATATTTACCATGGTCAACTCAAGCCTCATTTTAAGTAAAAAATATCACGTTTTCTTCACAATTTTACGTAAAATCTTTTTGGATAACTGCACGGACCATGCACATAAACTAATAAATATCAAATGAAGCTATTTGAGGTCCCAGAATATGGAAATTAAGGCTAGTACTCAGTCTCAAAAAGAAACATTCATCCTCAATGGACATAGAAATGTACCTGGACTGGTAAAAAGGTGCGGGTATTTACTCTGCATATCAAAATCAGACTCCCACATACATGGCTGACCTCTCCATCGAACTTTGATAGAAGGAAAAATCTTAGATCTCAACTTACGAACCTGTCGAGTCTAGAATAGCCACAGGCTCTTCCTCATAGGTCAAATTCTCGTCAATCTACACCGTACTTAAGTCTAAAACATGTGACCTGTCCTCATGGTACTTCAGAAGCATATACCCCTGCTAGGCTAGGAGGCTATGCAAGCCTATAAGCAACCTCCTCAACCCTCTCCATGATCTCAAATGGGCCAATAAACCTCGGGCTCAACCTTCCCTTCTTCCCAAACCGCATCATGCCCTTCATAGGCGACACTTGGAGAAGAACCTTCTCGCCCGCCATGTAAGCCACAGCACGAACATTGCGGTCCGCATAACTCTTTTTCCTGGATTACGCTGTACGAAGTCGCTCCTCAATCACCTTAACCTTTTCCAAAGCATCACGAACCAAATCAATACCCAACAATCTAGCCTCGCTAGGCTCTGTCCAACCAATCGGCAAACGACATAACCTTCCATATAAGGCCTCGTACGGAGCCATCTTGATGCTCGACTGATAGCTGTTGTTGCAGGCGAACTTTGCGAGTGGTGAAACCTGGTACCATTGACCCCTGAAATACATACAATATGCACGCAACATATCATCCAATATCTGAATAGTGCTTTCGAACTATTCGTCCATATGAGGATGGAACGCGGTACTCAGCTTGATTCACGTGCCCAAATGAATCTACAAAGCTCAGAATAATGCAATGTAAACTGCATACCTCAGGCAGAAAAGATGGAAATAGGCACGCCGTGCAGGCGAATAATCTCTCGGATGTAAATCTAAGTCAACTGCTCTGAAGAATAAGAAGTCATCACCGGAATGAAGTGTGCGGACTTAGTCAATCGGTCTACAATAACCAAGATTACGTCATATTTCCTCAAGGTCCGTGGTAAGCTTACCACAAAATCCATAGTGATGCACTCCCACTTCCACTTCGGTATCTACAATCTCTGAATCAACCCACCCTATTTTTGATGCTCGTACTTTATCTATTGACAATACAAAGACGAGACACATGACTGACTATATCTTTCTTCATTCTCAACCACCAGTAGTGTTGTTTCAAGTCACGGTACATTGTTACACCCTATGTTTTCGTATGTAAGAGTACGTCGTAAGCCCATTTATGTAAGTTCAGAAATGCGATCATCTTTGAAAGTACATAAAGTAAGTTAATCATGTTACCTCGGATGTTACAAATATTTAAGATAATGAACTACAAGTACTAAGAGGGTTGGAATGCTTAGAAGCTAAACGACTTGAAGAAAATAAGTTTTGTCGAAAGTCGACAAGTTGAGAGTATTATAACATGTACTTTTAGGGTTAGACGAGGGTGCTTAACATGATAAGGAGGTTATGTTATGTGTTATTTAGTCCTATTATAGTCGTGTGTTATGTTTTGAAGTCAAGCGAGTTGTGGAACAAAAGTTGGCAAAGGTCATCACCAGTTACATTCATAATATGCTGAAACTTAGGTCAAATATATCTGAGCTTTTCTCCCAATATACTTGGAATTATGGGATGATCCAAATATCAAATTGAAGATCTATGAGTTTAGTTTCTAACATATTAAACCATTTGTCGATACGACATAAGAGTAAAGAGATATTCACACTTTCGCGAGACTGTGCAAGCAGCTCCCAATGGGACCCACGTAGGCGGTAGATGATTTTCCAACCTTAAAAGATCAGGGAAAGGCTCATTTAGATTCATTGTTCAACCCAACCAGACCCTATACTCTCCCAAAACACACTCCAAACAGCCTCCATGGTTCTAGAGTGAAAACCAAAGATAAAAATATGAATCCAACGCTAGAAATCCCGTGGTGCTTCCTAGATCGTAGTTCTTCATCTTGTGGCTATTTTCGAGGATTCTTAAAAGTGAATTAACCTCTAGCTCTGTGGTATTCATGGTGAGTAAGGTAGGAATCAGTCCCTCCTTCATATATATTGGAGTTTCAAGGCGAATTACAAGTGTTTATACACCAACTTGAACACCAAAAGTTGATTGAAGAAGAGAATACAACACCTATAGTTTGTGGTGTCATTGAGGATAGTTGTGTGATGTGTTCGGCTGAAATTTCATGTTGTTTCTACTGGTTACGGTGAGTATAAAATCCTAGTACATGTGGTTGAAGTTTTTCTTTTGTGTTGGTTGCATTATTTGAGCAAAATACTACAAGAGAAGACTTGAAATAGTTTGAGATGTTATTGTTTTTAATGGGGTGGTTTGGAAAGGTTGTTTCCATGAAATTTAAATGGTTGGAAACCATGGAAATGACTTTATGATGATGTTGTTATCATAAATATGTTGTCTATATGTCAAACTTGCTATTGGTACTGTGAAGGGTTACCACAAGGCTATCGAGTCAGTGAACACGTGAAAAGACGCCGAAGATAAAGAGGTCAAATAATTATAGGTAAATCTTCATAGCATTAAATGTTAGTACCCCCCTAAAGCGGGGAAGATGGTCTGATATGATATTAAGTTGAAGTTAAGTGGTTTAGATAACTATTGAATGGTAAAGGAAGAATGCGACATAAATGTGAAAGGGACGAGACTACACTTATTCATATCTTACAGATATGTTAGGACACTAAAATATTATGCAAGCACGACGCCGGGAGAGGCAGTAAAGGTTCACCAGATGTTATTGATAAATAAGTGCGAATGAACACTTGATACATTAGGAGCCAGTACGTGAGGTAAGTCAAGACAAAGAAAATAACCCAAGAGAGATTACGTGAAATATAGATATTGAGAATGGACAAACGAGTAGTTAGTAGTTGATTTAGGAAGAGTCTAGTTATGGCTAGACAAGAAGATACAGATAAATCAACAGATCGTACAAGATAAACGTAGAAATATTCAAATAGGAGTTGGGGTAGTTAAAGGTACTATATAAGTGTTATAGAAATAAGAGAGAGTGACACCGGGGAGACAATCAAAATTTCAATTCAGAAGCAACCCTACGAGCACAAGGGCATGGAGGTAAGTAACTAAGGATAATTATAGGCGACTAAGAACATCAAAAATTCTGTCGAGTAACGAGGTAATAAGCTCGCAACATTACAAGAGTCAGAGGGCCTCCCTTAAGTACTAGGACGAAAGACTAGCTAAGGAAATAAGGAATGAGGCTTTAACCTAAGCATAGTGACCCTGAAGAAGAAATGATCTTGGAATAACAGTCTCACTACAAGATTGTATGCACTCCATAATAAAGTGGCACCTATCATGACCAATGAACGGGAAGTAAAATCAAAAGAAATATTCGAGATCATATGAGTGGTACTAAAATTCCAGCATGAGTGGGAACTAAGATAAGCCAAGTATTCATGCAACAAGTGGCAAAACGACCAAGAAAAGTAATTGCTTAGTTTTCTATTCACTGAAGGAATTATTCAATCAATGCCCAGAGTTACTTACGTTATGAACGCACTTAATATTTCAGAGTGTTATCCATGTAGCATATATGTTGACATTCATACAGCTATAGGAGACTCAGGTATAAGTTAAAAGAAAAAATTGAGTCCACGTCATAGACAAAGTTGAATTATAAGAAGATTATAACATGGATGTTCCATAGCGTCCACGAAAGGCTAATGAAATAACTAATACCCTGAGCCACAGATTGGAAGGCATCTTAAGCCTACATAAAGGCTGAAAAAGAAGAGGAAGCTCGAAAGTTACAATAGCTAAGTAAATCAGGAGTCTGATTAATTGACCCAGATAATTATAGAAATCGTGACTCGGAACATTCTAGAATCACTCTTAATACCAGAGGTACAAGAGAGGTAATACAACGACCATATTTGATAACAGCTCTACGATAAGGCCAGTTAGAAGAGTACTAGCCTCATAAGATGTCAGTATGAAGCTTCTGGCTGATTGTGTATGAATCAGAGATGCAAGTATTACAATAGAACTTTAAGGTGTGGACGTGAATTCCACCTATGTGGAAGAGAGGTTATGAAAGCGACAGAAGATACAATGCAAGATTTATAGTTAAGAAAGGTAAAGGTAAAGAAGGTATGAGATACTCAAGTGCAGAAGGTTGTGAATAGTCCAAACATCAGATAGAGGGCTAGAAGCATCGTGATTCAGTTTCCAGGTACGGAGAGGTCTAGTAAAGAGAGTAAAGAAGAGTTAGAGACGGTGTGATGTCTCGCTTTTCGGTTTCAAAATAACATAAGGAAATCTATGATGCTAGCAAGATAAAGGAAGGTTGCGAGTAGTATAAATAGATATGTGTAGGCCGCAAGCTAAAATATGGTATAGCGACATGGTTTTAGGTAGACGCGAGTAAGGATAAGAAAAGGTGAGTGTGAAGGTGGCGAGAATAGGTAAGGCCTCAGGATTAAGTTCATCAAATCTAGAGAGCTGATGGTTTCCATAAGATATGGAAAACTCTATATAGCCTGAATCAACTCGGAGGAGTTTAAGTCTTAGAGCATATAGAAGAGATGGAATGCTGCCCTATTAGTAGAATAAGGGTTTAATTGTGATATATAAGAGGATGACGTTTAAGCCTTTGATTGTGTAATGATTCAAAGAAAAGAGATTTCATGAATTCCGCAAGATTAGAATACCCCCATAAGGTGAATCACGTTAGGATGCTATCTAATATGGTTATTGAAGTATAGTATTGTCCCTAGGTGGATCAGGCAAATAACTTCAGATGTTCCCTGATGAGACGTGAGCCCTAGTGACAATATATTATGTAAGAGGTTTCAAGTTATCAGTGGTAGATAAAAGATCAACATTAAGGAGAATCAACAATAGATGGACAAAAATTCAAAAGTATGAGATGAGATTAGGTTGTAATTCTTAAGGTTAACAGTAATGAGGAAGCATTAAAGGACTTAGATTTATACATATAGGATAAGCAGTGAGAGAGTAACCTGGATTTGGATAATAGAGATTCGAAATAATAAAACTGAAGTAAGTGTTAAGCTATAGTATGACCTACCTAGATGTAGTAGAGCCATAAGCGTAGATAACCGAGGATATGAAAAAAGCTATAACAATAGTCGTAAGCAACAAAGTACCGAGTAAAGAACTTCAACATACCTATAAATGCCCGAAGGGACAACTTGTCATAGGTCTATATATGTTTACAAAGTAAGGCCTAGAGATTGGCTAAAAGCTGGAGTAAAAAGGAGAGAAGAGTTGCCTAGACATGCATACAAGGAAAAAGTCATACAGGCTATACGACAGAAGGCAGCAATAGTTACGAGATTGGAAGAATTCTGGCACAAGGTCGTGGTGTCAAAAAGAGGCCTACAGGGGGAAATTCCCTGGTATCATGTATACAGAAAACTCAACATGTCATGATGGAGCCTATCATGATACTAGGGCGAGCCGACAACTCACACTTACCAACATTTTTAAATTCAAAATATACTGAAATAGGTTTACGTAAGTAAATATCTTATAAAACTAGATGAAAACGCCATAACTCAATAAATTTCCCAAAACCTGGGTGTCACTGAGTACATGAGCATCTATAAAACAATATAGTCTAATACACTATATAAGAATGTAGAACAAAATAAGTAAAACCGCGAGATAGGGGAGGAGAGTCAAGGTTTACAGACGCCAAGGCAGCTACCTCGAAAATCTCTGAACGGCTGAAACACCAAGATCAACAGCCACCGTGCCTGGAAACACCTGGATTTGCACATGAAGTCTAGGGTGTAGCGTGAGTAGAACCAACTCCTTAAGTAACAAGTCTATCCTTTGGACTGAAAGAAGTGACGAGTCCGAACAATACGGTCCAAATACAGAATTAAACGGTACAAAAATTTACAGAACACATGACAATAATGTCTCAGAGAAACTCCTAATCTGCAGGTACCAGTATAGGAATGTAGACATGTTTCCAGGTTTAACAGTTAAGGATCAATAGGTAAAATATGCTAAGTGCAACTGAAATGAGGAATGATATGTCTCGATATTTATGTGTCAATTATGTATGCCAACTGTAATGCAGAACAATGATGAAATCATATGCATATTCTCAGAGTATTAGATCACTCAGTCCTTCTATTCTTTCAATCCTCACAGCCACTCATTCCTCACAGTCACTCAATCCTCCCAATCGCACGACACTCGCTCTCGGCACTCGCACTCAATAGGTACATGCGCTCACTGTTGGTGAGTCAGTCTCCGGAGGGGCGGATCCTGCCCAAGCGCTATAATAAGCCAATCATTGCATGAATCAATAAAGCATGCTGCCACGTGCAGCCCGATCCCATAAATATCCTCAAAATCAAGCCCTCGACCTCACTAAGTCATCAATCTCTCCAGCCTCTCGGGCTCACAAGTTCATGATAATCAGCCCAAACAATGATTATATGATGCATCAATAAATGGAAGCAAAGACTGAGATATGATATGCAAATGATAGCCGTGACTAAGTACATAATTGCAAATTAAGCAAAAAAATTCAACATGCAACACGATCTCTGTGGGTCCCAACAGTACCAGCATGTAGCCTAAGCATGATTTCTAACATGAATCACAGTTCCATTTCCTTCAACACATGGGAAATACGTGGAAAATAACAAGTTAATGACTATACATTAACTGGCAACCACCATAGGTCTAACAAGTTAATAACTATACAAAAAAGTACACGTGTTCCTGTATCTATTGTGTAATTTGGGACGTGCTCCCTTGTATGTACATCTAGTATCCAAAAGTGATTTCTAGAATTGTCAAAAGAGTACCAAAAGAGTGTGAGCTATCTTCAATTATGCTTTGACTTATTAAAGAAAAGCTAAGTTGAAGATGGCTATGTGTTTTGAAGTGATTGATGCTGTTGGTTGTGTGTTGGGATTGCTGCAAAAGGCTGCTATCTTCTCTTGTTTCTGTCTGATGATGATCTATTGTTGCTTCCTTGTCTTGTAATGTTTGCTGGTTTAGAGTAGTACTACTGTGAAGCTGAGTAGAGTCAAGTTTCCAGTGCTGCAAAGTGGTTGGTGATTCGCTCAAATTACACCTTAACAATAGTGTAAGCGATCGATGTCAAATATAGTAACCCAACGAGGTTGGGATCGAATCCCACAGGGAATAGGCATGAAACAATTATCCAATTAATGCAATACTTTACTTAGTCGTAATTCTATCAAGTAGCCAAATAGAATAAATTGGTGTTGAATATGTAAAGAAAAGTAAACTAAGAACTGTAGTTTGAGAATAATTTGAATGTAAAAATATGAATTTAAGATAGTAAGGTTGTGTTCCCCCTAATGTAGTAGAATGTTCTTGATATTGATATTGAAGTCCGTTCTTGATATGCAATCAGTTCTTATAACTTATTATCCAATATTTCCCAACACTTGGATAATGTATCCTCTTATGATTCTCCCGAATACAAAAGAGTCAAGCTTAAGAATACCCAATCATTCGCCAAATTAAAATCTACTTATTCCTAAGTGATTTCGTTAAACAAGGTTTAAGGCCTTCAATTATTGTTATTCATCTCTACCAAACTCTATCTCACTTTTCCAAGATACAATAGCGTAAATTGGCATTCGTTAATGTTTGCAACCACTAACGATTAAATTAAGAACAAGAAATAAATAAATATCAAGCTTCTTTCGAAATTGGAATCAATATCAAACTCTCAATAACATTATATCCATCTAGGGTTCACAACCTCAGTATTAGAGTTTAGCTACACATGTTGATAACTAAAGAACAAAGGAGAATAATTGAATTCATCTTACAAAAATATAGAATTCTCAGTTTTGATCACCCAAAAACTTCTCTCAATTCGAAAATAATCAAAACCTGTACTTTTCACTCTGAATTCTGATAAGTATATCTTCACACAACCCTAGAAAAGCTATTTATAGAAGCCCAAAACCCGAGGCGAGCAGCAGTCAAGTTTGACCTAGTTGCACGTATGCGGATCGCATTCCTATCGCAGATCGCACCAGTCAGCTTCCCTCTCGTCGCATCTGACATTGCGGTTCGCATATTGACTTTGCGATCGCAGAATGCGATCGCAATCTTCACTCTATTTTTCACCCAGACTCTGTTCGTGTTTGCGATGGGAATGCAGTTCGCATTCCTGTTTTGCGGTCACATTTGCGACCGCATTCTCAACTTGAATGTTGGCTTAAAGTTCTGTCTGCATCTGCGATCTTCTTGCGAATTATGCGACTCGCATAGCTGTTTTGCGATTGCAGAATTGAACCTGCTATGCTCCTGACCTCTTTTCTTGCCTTTGGCTGGCTTTTTGGACTTCTTTTCATGCTTCTGGATCTCTTCACTCAATACACTGAAATTACACTAAAATTACGTAAGTATCGTGATAATTAACAAGTAGAACAAGTTAAACTCTAAACAAATAGTATCAAAATGTGCCGAAATTACCCGGCACATCAACACCCCCAACTTAAGCTCTTGCTTGTCCTCAAGCAACTAGCACGACACTGTTCCTAAACTAAACTCTACTTATCAAATATGAAGCAACACTGACCAAGGATGGTGTTTGTTGTTAACATCTTAAGTATAACCATTTTTACCACTGTACCCCCTTTGAATCATTAAAATGTTCAAAGGCAAACAATCAATTAGTGAACTTTGAGCCTCAACAAAGTAACTAAATGCTACTTTCAGCTGAATTTACTTATGCTTTACTCAAAGCTCAACTGACTATCAACCTAGCAGTGTATGTGCCCTCACTAGAAAGAAAGTCCCACTCTCACAGTATTTATCATAGCAAAATCAAGGGACAAAAGAACTAGTACACTCGCTCTCAGAGTAGAATTTCAAGTGCCACCACCTGCCATGCCATAGACTTGCCCTTATTTTAATTCATCGCCTAGTTATAAGAACACTTGGTTAGAAATCACATAAGGACTTTATAAGCTTGTAACGTCGGTTTAAGGAAGGGTAGGATGTAGATTTAGATAATAGTGGTTACTTCCTCCTTGAACACTAATTACACTCTTCTTTCTTTCAACCTTTTGTTCCTTTTTGACCACATGGCCTCAATGGCTTTATAGTCCCGCATTAAACCCCACTTGCCTACCTCTTTATTTGATTCTCAAGCTTCTTTATAACACACACATAGAATATTTCTCTCTTTTTCGAAGCTTCCATAGATTCATATGAGCTTTTGAGGTACGGGGTTCCAGTTTTATTTCACGATCTTTCCCATTTTCTTGTTGATCCACACCCCAACTTAACTTTTAACAATACTCTCAATGTTCAAGGAGGAATGGGTTCAAAAGAAGTCATCTTTGAATAATGGGATAAGGTTGTAATGCGGAGTCCAAGAAAAAGGCTACAAGGCTCAAAATAGGGTACTAGTGATATTCATTATGCACAGGTCGGCTAAAAAGGCTAGAGAGGTTTCATCAGTAATCAAAGAAAGCCTAAGATCACTTCTCTAACTTAGCGTACATATTATAGGCAACGAAGAACCAACCGGACAAGTTCTAGATGGCAGTAGTGAACACAAGAACTATCAAAACAATGAGCTCACACACACTGGCACATCAACTGTGTGGTAAACATAATTTACAGCTTTGGAATTCGCATTTAGTAACTCGAGGCTTTCCTCGTGTATAGATACACAATTCTAAGTAGACCTAGAGTTACTGAGCGAGCCTCAAATCCACCTAATTGATTTGTTCTAGGGGTCTATACTTCACATATGGTTACATGCTTGATTGTCAACAGATGTACCATCCTGGTCAATATACTTCATACTTAACTGCCCGGTTCTACTATTACACCCTTGAAAAAGAACCCGACAAAAGAAAAAACAAGGGGGGTATATTGCTAACTATTTGATTACAACAGCATATACACACAAATCATAAAACATTACTATATAAACATATCAAATGTCACCCACATGCTCACAAGTCAATCAAATATACAGACAAAATAGAAATGTAAGGCTACCACCCCCAACTTAAGCACATGCATTGTCCACAATGCAATAAAAAAAAATGTAAAGGACAAGGGGCTCCCTGGTGGCGCAATTGCGCGAAGAGAGTAGCCTAGCTCTCTGCCGGTGCTGGAGGAGAAGAGTGAGTCTGGTCCGAGGCTGGTGGGGGAGCCGCTGAGCTGCTACCTTCTCCTGCTGATGGCTATCTCCTGGCAGCCTTATCTACTAATGATCGCTCAATGGCTTCTTCGATGTATGCCTGCTCTTGTTCTTCCTCTGCTGTGGGCACTGCAATTTCTTTTCCTTTTGGCTTGGGGGTTGCACCCTCATCGAGCTCTACACTGGCCTCCTCAGAGTCGTCCCCTTCAAATTCTGAAGACCCTTCCGAAGTCTCGTCATCAGTAGATTCAACCTGAACTGTAGGGGCGGGAGGCTGAG
>MCJB01025324.1:40544-52639 GCA_002018475.1 Nicotiana obtusifolia | reverse complement strand
AATGTGAACCTCAGTCACTGATGATGGCTCTTAGAGTGCCGAACCTGGTGAAAATATTCTTCTTGAGGAACGTGGTTACACTCCGAGCTTCATTGTTTGGCAAGGCAACAGCTTCCACCCACTTTGACACATAATCTACAGCCACTAGGATGTATTTCATCCCACATGAGCTTATGAAAGGGCCCATGAAGTCAATACCCCAGACATCGAACAATTCAATTTCCATAACAAATTTCATAGGCTTTTTGTGCCTCTTCGAAATCGGGCCTTGTCGTTGGCATTGGTCGCACGACTTTACCAACTGATTAGCGTCTTGGTAAATGGTGGGCCAGTAGTATCCACATTCTAAAACCTTTGCAGCTGTTCTGTTGCCCCCATGATGACCCCCAACTGGTGAGTCATGACATGCTTTCAAGATCGGTAGCATCTCTTCCTCAGGTACGCACCTCCGAATGATGTTATCCGCACAAACACGGAATAGGAATGGTTCTTCCCAATAATAATTTCGAGAGTCCCTCAAGAATTTCTTCCTCTGGTACGATTCCAATCCTTCCGGAATGAAATCGCTAACAATGTAGTTGGCGATGTCAGCATACCATGGTGCCATTGAACTTGATATCATCAGTATTTGTTCATCTGGAAAGGAATCATTAATATCCAGCTCTCCTCTTTATCTTCCTGCTTCTTCCAATCTAGACAAATGATCTGCTACTTGGTTCTGGGTGTCTTTACGGTCCAAGACTTCAAAGTCAAACTCTTGTAGTAGTAGTACCCAGTGGATGAGTCGAGGTTTAGCATCCTTCTTCGCCATTAAATAACGAAGAGCAGCGTGATCAGTATATACAATCACTTTGGAGCCTAATAAGTATGCACGGAACTTCTCAAAAGCATATACAATTGCTAACAGTTCCTGCTCCGTTACAATATAGTTCATTTGTGCTCCATTCAGTGTCTTGCTAGCATAATATACCGGGTGAAGAATTTTGTTGAGCGTCTGCCCTAACATCACCCCAATAGCTACTCCGCTAGCATCACACATCAGCTCAAAAGGTAATGACCAATCTGGTGTAACAATAATAGGAGCAGTGGTCAGTTTCGTTTTCAGCTCTTCAAAGGCAGCAAGGCATTTTTCATCAAAGACAAACTTGGTATCTTTATCTAAGAGTTTGCACATTAGATGTGCAATCTTTGAGAAATATTTTATAAACCTTCTGTAAAATCTCGCATGCCCCAAAAAGCTACGGACCCCTTTCACTATGTGGGAGGAGGGAGCTTGGAAATGATTTCAATCTTTGCTTTATCCACTTCAATCCCATGTCTGGAGATTTTGTGTCCCAAAACAATACCTTCATCCACCATAAAGTGGCATTTTTCCCAATTTAATACAAGGTTTGTTTCTTCACATCGTTTCAACACTGCCTTGAGATTTTTCAAACATTGCTCAAATGTTTCCCCAACTACGGAAAAATCATCCATAAAGACTTCGAGGAAATCTTCCACCATATCTGAAAAAATCGACATCATGCACCGTTGGAATGTAGCTGGAGCATTGCATAAACTGAAGGGCATGAGACTGAAAGCAAAAGTCCCATGCGGGCAGGTGAACGTTGTCTTTCCTGGTCTTCCAAAGCAATATTAATCTGATTGTACCCGGAATATCCGTCGAGGAAGCAATAAAAGGACTTTCCAGTTAGCCAATCAAGCATTTGATCAATAAATGGCATAGGGAAGTGATCCTTGCACGTGGCACTGTAGAGCTTCCTGTAATCCATGCATACTCGCCATCCAGTGACGGTTTGTATTGGAATCAGCTCATTCTTTTCATTCGTTACCACGGTCATACCTCCTTTCTTTGGTACACACTGTACTGGGCTCACCCATGAGCTATTGGCAATTGGGTAAACAACTCCTGCATCTAGCCATTTTATGATTTCTTTCTTCACCACTTCTTGCATTGCTGGATTCAACCTTCTCTGGTGCTCCACACTTGGTTTTGATCCGTCTTCAAGTTGAATTTTGTGCTCACAAATCCCAGCTGGAATACCTCGGATGTTCGCTATCGTCCATCCGATTGCATGTCTGTGTTCCTTAAGAACTTTCAGCAACTGCTCTACCTGCACATCATTTAACAGAGACGACACAATTACCGGGAAAGTGTTATTCGAACTAAGAAATTTGTACCTCAAATGCGATGGAAGTGGCTTGAGTTCTAATTTGGGAGGTTCAATAATGGAAGGCTTTGTTGGAGGCGTAGCTCGATTCTCCAAGTCTAGTGACAGTTTCGGTGGAGTGTATGAATAAGAACCGCGACCTTCTAAGGCATTTACTGACTCCATGAATCCATCCAAGTTGTTGCCATCAAAATTCACCAATATGGCCGCCAGGGCCTCTCCAAAATATTGCTCTTCTATTTTTATATCCATTGCTTCATCAACTTCATCAATAATACCGATTAATGAAATGTTTTCATATTCGGCTGGCATCTTCATCCCCTTGCTAGCTTGAAAAGTAACTTCTTCATTATTTACCCGAAATTTTATTTCATTACGTTCCGAGTCCATGAGAGCTCTTCCCGTAGCTAAGACGGGTCTTCCCAAAATAATGGGGATTTCATTGTCCACTGCGCAATCAAGGATAACAAAGTCGGCTGGAATCTGAAATTTTCCAACCTTGACAATCACATCATCCACAATACCCACTGGTCTCTTGATAGATCGGTCAGCCATCTGCAATCTCATGCTTGTCGGCCTTGGCATTCCTAGCCCTGCTTGTTTGTTAATGGCTAAAGGCATTAGATTTATACTAGCTCCATTGTCACACAGGGCCTTAGCAAAATCGCGTACTCCAATAGTACACGGAATAGTGAAAGCTCCTGGATCCTCCTTCTTCTGGATCGAGTTTGTTGCTATGATAGAGCTTACTCTGTGAGTTACGTTGACCACTTCATTCCTGGTGGTTCTCTTTTTGGTGATCAAGTCCTTCAAGTATTTGGCAAATCCAGGCATTTCTTGGAAAGCTTCCAAGAAAGGTATATTGACTAATAGCTGCTTGAGAATGTCATAGAATTTCACAAATTTGCTATCATCAACTCTCCTTGTAATTCTCTGGGGAAATGGTGGCGGGGGTCTAGGAATCGGCGGAAGAACGATTGGTGTTTCTTCTGCCTTATCCTTTACCTCTTCCTGAATATCCTCTGTGTTCACAACAATTTCTGGATTTGTACCTGCCTCAGCAACATTACTTCTTTCAGCAACAATTTCACTTCTAACCTCCGTCTGAAACTCTTCAGCAGCATCTTTACCCTGTAACATCTTATCGCTCCTAGTTGTGACAGCCATGATGTGAGCATTTGGACCACTTCCACTTCCTTTAGGATTTGCAATCGTGTTGCTAGGAAGCGTTCCTTTTTGCGGTGGATATTGCTCACGAGAGAGATCCCTCATTTGCAATTCCAACTTTTGGATAGCTGCTGTGTGGGAGCCAACCAATTCAGTCATATTCTTCATTGAGGTGTCTGACTTCTCTTGGTTTTGTATTATCCTCTCGAGCATACTTTCCAATTTAGACTCACTAGATGATTCCTGATTTGGATAGTGCCCTTTCGGAGGAACATAAGGATTGGAACTCCGATTTGGAAAATGGTTATTGTTGTTCCAATTACCCTGACTGGGCTCAGTTTGATCACTCCGCCATTGTTGGGAACCTTGCCCTTGCGGGTTTGGTCTCCAATGATTTTGTGCTGCTTGACCCTGGTAGGGCTGCCTTTGATAACCACCATGAGTATTGTTGACAAAATTTGCCTCTTCATATTCTTCACTGTGTGTTGGCATCACATCTTCTACTACATTAATTTTTTTCTTCTGATTTTCAGTGAATAACTTTGTCAAGACATTGACATTATTAGCAAGTTTAGCAATCACTTGGTCCCTTTCTTGGTTTTCTTTGATCAAGTTGTTCATCGATGGAGACCCAATTGTAATGCCACCAGTAGTATCCTCAGAATGCCAATCTTGATTATGTTTGGCCATCTTTTCCAAAATTTGCGTGACTCGAGCGAAGGTTTTATCCATGAACGAACCAGCATCAGCATTCTTTGCTATAGATTGGTTCATAGGATCCAAACCCATGTAGAACTTTTCCAGCAAAATGGAGTATGGAAAATCGTGGTTTGGCGACCTCACCAAATACAATTTGAACCTCTCCCACGCTTTGTGCAGCTGTTCACCTGGTAGTTGTTTGAAGAAAAATATCTTGTCCTGGAGTTCAAATTTCTTGCTCTAGCCCGAACCAGCTCGGGCCATGAACGGATGGAATTTGGAGGAAGGTTTTGCAGCCATCTCCTCGCATCTCCAGCCAGCGAATACTTAAAGCATCTGAGCCTTAATGCATCGTCAGAGACATTGTTAAAGTTCCTGAGGTGCTGCGTCGGATCGTCATCAGTAGAATTTCTGAAGTATCCTTCAGCTTTCAGCATCAATATCAACCCATGTTCTACTTTGAAAGTAGCAGCAGCTATGGCTGGTGGTACGATAGCATTAGTATCTTCAATATACTCTTCGATGTCGGCAAACGGATTCTCTTCCTGCTCCCTCACTAATTCATCTATAGGCTCCGCCATATCTTCCTTTCTACAACCACCAAAGCAAACAACGTGCAATCAAATGGAATTAGACTTATAGTAAAGTACATAATAATTAGAAATTTCAAAATCGTAATCCCCGGCAACGGAGCCAAAATTTGATCCGCTCAAATTACACCTTAATAATAGTGTAAGCGATCGATGTCAAATATAGTAACCCAACTAGGTTGGGGTCGAATCCCACAGGGAATAGGCGTGAAACAAATATCTGATTAAAGCAATACTATACTTAGTCGTAATTCGATCAAGTTAACCAAATATAGTAAATTGAAGTTGAGTACTTAAAGAAAGTTAAACTAATAATTGCAGCTTGAAAAGAATAGTTGAATAAAGATATGGAGTTGAGATACTAAGGTTGTGCTCCCCCTAATGTAGTAGAATGTATTGATATTGATATTGACATCCGTTCTTGAGATGCAATCGGTTCTTATTATAGTGTTATCCGGTATTTTCCAATATTTAGATAACGTATCCTCTTATGATCCTCCCGAATACATTAGAGTCAAAATTAAGAATACCCAATCATTCGCCGACTTAAAATCCTCTTATTCCTAAGTGATTTTGTTAAACTAAAGCCGTGGATTGTCGTTATTTATTTCTACCAAACTCTATCTCCCTTTTCCAAGGTACAATAGCGTAAATTGGCACTCGCTAATGTTTGCAACCACTAACGATTTAATTAAGAACGAGAAATAAATAAGTATCAAGATTCTTTCAAAATTGGAAGCAATATCAATTGTTCAATAACATTCCACCCATCTATGGTTCACAACCTCAGTATTAGAATTTAGCTACACATATTGAAAACTAAAGAACAAATAAAAAATAGTTGAGTTCATCTTACAACAATATTGATTTCTCAGTTTTGATCACCCAAAAATCTCTCCCAATTTGAAAATAATCAAAAGCACTATTTTTCACTTTGAATTCTAATCCGTCTCCCTTTACACAACCCTAGAGATGCTATTTATATAGGCCCAAGAACCGAGGCGAACTGAAATAACGACTGACCTAATTCTCCGTCTGCGATCGCATTCTTGTCGCAGAACAGGAATGCGGTCCGCAGAATCTTCATCCTGTGTCGCAGACTTCACCAAAACTTCTCCTTCCTGTTGCATTTAATAATGCGGTCCGCAGAATGGTTCTGCGATTGCAGAATGCGATCGCGATTCCCTTTTATTTTTCACCTCAAACTCTGTCCGTGTCTGCGATGAAAATGCGATTAGCATTTCCATTCTGCGGTCGCATTTTTGACAGCATTCTTACTTTAACTTTGGCTTGAAGTTCTGTCCGCCTTTGCGGTTTAAGGTCTAATTCTGCGACTCACATATCTACTTTGCGGTCGCAGAATTGTTCCAGCTGTGTTGTTGATCTCTTTTCTTGCCTTTGGACGACTCTTGAACTGCTTTTCACGCTTTTGGGTCTCTTTCATCCATATACTGAAATTACACTAAAACTAAGTAAATATCATGATAATTAACAAGTGGAACAAGCAATTTCTAAACAAATAGTATCAATATGTGCCGAAATTTCCCGGCACATCAGTACAATCCTCAAATGCTGGGCATGCTCCACCTGGCTACGTGAGTACACCAGGATATCATCAATAAATACTATAAAAATAATCAAGATATTGTTGAAATACACTGTTCATCAGATGTATGAATGTCATTGGGGCGTTGGTCAGCCCAAAAAACATCACAAGGAACTCATAGTGACTGTAAGGGGTCCTGAATGCCGTCTTCAGAATATACAAGTCCCAAATCATCAACTGGTGATACCCAGACCTTAATCAATCTTAGAGAACACCCTCACTCCCTGAAGCTCATCAAATAGATCATCAATACGCGGCAAAGGATACTTGTTCTTGATTGTAACTTTGTTAAACTATCTATAGTCGATGCAAATCCACATAGTACCATCCTTCTTCTTTACAAGCAGAACCAGCACACCCCAAGGCAACAAACTAGGCCTAATAATCCCTTATCAAGAAGCTCCTGAAGCTGTTCTTTCAACTCCTTCAACTCAGCTGGTGCCATAGGATACGGAGGAATAGAAGTGGGCTGAGTGCCCGACACCAAGTTAATACCAAAATCAATATCCCTGGCGGGTGGCATGCCCGGTAGGTCTGCAGGAAACACATCCGGGAAGTCTCGCACTACCAGAACAGAATCAATAGTAGGGGTATCAACACCTACATCTCCCACAAAGGACAAATACGACAAACACCCCTTCCCCCCTTCAAATATGAAATCACTCTGCTGGGAACATAATCTAGAGAACCTCTCCACTCGACCCTTAGAAACCCCAGCATTGCCAATGTCACGGTCTTAGCGTGACAATCCAGAATAGCATGACATGGAACAACCAATCCATACCCAAAATCACGTCAAAAACGACCATACTAAGCAATAAGAGAACAAATCTAGTCTCCAATCCCCTGAGAGTCACTACACACGACTGATATACACGGTCCACAATAATAGTATCGCCCACTGGCGTAAATACATGAACAGGTGAAACTAAAGACTCACGAGGCATATCTAAATAATGAGTAAATTAGGATGATACATAGGAAAAAGTAGAACCAGGGTCAAATAATGTGGAAGCATCTCTATGGCACACTGAGACGATACCTGTGATCACTGCATCCAAAGCAATGACATCTGGCCTAGCAAGAATAGTATCGAATCGGGCCTGGCAACCACTTGATCGACCTCTCACTCTAGGGCGACCTCTAGCTGCTTGGGCCCCGCTCCGAGCTAGCTGGGCGAGTGGTGAAGTAACTGGCGCAGAAGTCACCGCCTGACCCCTCAACTGAACTGAACCTCCAAAGCGACAAGGACACTGTCTCCATATTTTCCCAAACTCTCCGCACTCAAAGCAACTCCTCGGTGGTTTTGGTAGGGACTGAACCAGGCCCCGAGTACTAGAATAGATATTAGAAGGACCTGGCGTAGATGAACCTTGAACCAATGGAGCACGGGATGAACTCTGAGCTGGGAGAGTACTGAGAGATGGCTGACCCAGACGAGCACTGTATGAACCATGGTTAGGTGAAGCACCCTGATGAGCCCTGACGAGCCATCTAAGCAGGCCTATAAGGACGATCCCTGCTGTGGTGGGACTGACCCCCAGAAGAAACATCGCTGAAACCACCCGAACCACGAGGCCTCTTGGCCTCCCTCTCCTCACGCTCTTGACTACAGACCAACTCTAGCCGTCGAGCAATATCAACCACCTCATCAAACCTAACACCTGATACATTCTCCCGAGTCATAACAAAAGACAATTGATATCTGAGGCAATCAATGAACCTCATAATCCTCTCCTTCTCTGTGGGAACAAACAAAACTGCGTGACGAGCCAACTCAGAAAATATCATCTCATACGGGGTCACAGACATGCCCTCTTGACATAGTTGCTCAAACATCCTGTGCAACTCTTCCCTGCGGGTCGGTGGCACAAACTTCTCCAAAGCAAATAACAGAGAACTTGTGCCATGAAATAGGTGCAGCACCGACTGGCCTGCTCCTCTCAAAGGCCTCCCACCATCTAAAGGTAGCCTCGGATAACTAGAAAGTAGTAAAGAAGACTCCACTAGTCTCTAGAATTCTCTCCGTGTGAAGGATCCGCTGGCACCTATCCAAGAAGTCCTGAGCATCCTCTAACTCAGCCCCATTGAATGATGGAGGTCTGAACCTCCTAATTCTCTCTAGTGTCTTCTGCTCCTCATCACTCATAACAGGACCCATATAGGCCTGAGTAACTACAAACAGCTGGGCTGGTAATACCCTCGGTGTCTGGAGTCCCTGCACCACTTGCTCTAGAGTACGAGTGACGGGAGTCTGAACACCTCCCCCGGCCTAGAAGTGGCTGGTGCGACCTAAACTGAAACCGCCTGAGCAAGGCTGGTGCAAACAGTCAAGCTCTAGGCCAGAGCCACCCGAAGGCCTGGAATCATAATGGACACAGCTGGTGCCTGAGCTGGTCCCATTGGCTCAACCACATCTGGAATCTGCTCCTGAGGTGGAGCAACTTGTGGATCTGCAGGTGCTGCTCAAGCTGCTATACGAGCTGCACCTCGGCCCCTACTGTGGCCCTGACATCTCGTGGCCCTAGCTGGTGGTACTGGTGGCCGTTCTCTCGGTACGGTAGCACGTGTCCTCACCATCTGTGAGAGAATAGAATAATAGAAGTTTAGTTCTTGGAATCAACAAACTCGCACGTTAAGAATGCAAGAAAGTGAAGTTTTCCTAATGGTTCAACAGCCTCTTGAAGATAAGTACATACGTCTCTGTACCAATCCACAACTCTACTAAACCTGCTCATGACTCGTGAGACCTATGTAACCTAGGCTCTGATACCAACTTGTCACTACCCAAAACGCAACATGTTGTGAAGGCGCCTATCATGATACTAGGCAAGTCGACAACTAACATACCAACATTTTTAAATTCAAAATATACTGAAATAGGTTTAAGTAAGTAAAAATCTCATAAAACCAGATGAAGATGCCACAACTCAATACAGAATTTCCCAAAACCTGGGTATCATTGAGGACATGAGCATCTATACAACAACATAGTCTAAAAAAGTAGAACCAAATAAGTAAAACTGAGAGATAGGGGAGGAGAGTCAAGGTCTGCGGACGCCTGGACAACTACCTTGAAAATCTCTGAACGACTGAAACTCCAAGATCAACAGCCACCGTGCCCGAAAACACCTGGATCTGCACACGAAGTGTAGGGTGTAGCATGAATACAACAGACTCAATAAGTAACAAGTCTAACCTTTAGACTGAAAGCAGTGATGAGTCTAAACAATATGGTCCAAATACAGAATTAAACGGTACGGATAATTAGAGAACACATAAGAATAATATCTCATAGAAATTCTTAATCTGCAGGTACTAGTACAGGAATGTAAACATGCTTCCAGGTTTAACTGTGAAGGCTCAATGGATAAAATATGCCAAGTGTAATTGAAATGATGAATGACACGTCTCGATATTTACGTGTTAATTATGTAAGCCAATTGTAATCCAGAGCAGTGATGAAATCATATGTACACTCTCAAAGTATCAGAACACTCAGTCCTCCCATTCCCTAAATCCTCACTGTCACTCATTCCTCTCAGTCACTAAATCCTCCCAATGCTCGCCACTCGCTCTCAGCACTCGTGGTTAGCACTCGCAATCGGCATTAGCACTCGCACTCAGTAGGTACATGCGCTCACTACTGGTGTGTCAGACTCCGGAGGGGTGGATCTTGCCCAAGCGCAATAATAAGCCAATCATGGCATGAATCAATAAAGCATGCTGCAGCGTGCAATCCAATCCCATAAATATCCTCACAATCAGGCCTTCGGTCTCACTCGGTCATTAATCTTTCCAGTCTCTCGGGCTACCAAGTATCATGATAATCAACCCAAACAATGATGATATGATATATCATTAAATGTCAACAGAGACTGAGATATGATATGCAAATGATAGCTGTGACATAGTACATAATTGCAAATTAAGCAAAAAATTCAACATGCAACACGACCTTTGTGGTCCCGACAGTACCAGCATGTAGCCTAAGCATGATTTCTAACTTGAATCACAGTTCAAATTTCTTCAATACATGGGAAATGTGTGGAAGGTAACAAGTTATATGACTACACAGTTCCATAGATTCTACCGAGTCATAATTCCTACAGTGCACGCCCACACGACCATTACCTAGAATGCGCTTCACCTCAACACCAATCACATAACACATAATTCGAGGATTCAGACCTTCAAAACCAAGTTTAGAAGTGTTACTTACCTCAAACCGTGCAAATTCCTACTCCAACAAGCCCTTGCCTCGCGAATTGGCCTCCGAACACCTCAAATCTAGCCATAAACAATTTGATACAGTCAACTCAAGCTATAGGAATCAATTCAATATGAAAATGCTAAGTTCTTAATCAAAAGTCAACAGTCAACCCTCGGCCCACGTCTAGGAATCCAATAAAAGTTAAAAACCATGAGTCCAATCATACCAAATTAACCAAATTCTAACACCAAATCGTCACTCAAATCCCCAAATTTAACTCTCCAATTCCTAGCCCAAAACTCCCAAAATTCCACCTCAAAAACACATAAATTAGGTGGGAAATTCAATGGGTAAACAATATTATATCATGAAAATGATCAAAGGTGACTTACCTCAAGAAATCACTCAAAACCTCTCTCAAAAATTGCCTTAACATGAGCTTTCTAAGTCCAAAATGATTAAAAATCTTGGACCACTCGAATTTAAACACTTCGCAGGCATTTCCGCACCTGTGGAGCCTGGCCTCGCACTTGCACTCCCGCTTTTGCGGAGAAAACTTCACTTCTGCGAAACCCACTTAACAGCCGACCTCGTGCACCTGCGGTCCCAGCTTCCCACCTACGGGACTGCACATGCAAACCATTCCTTGCTTCTGTGGCACCAATATAGCCTGCACAAATCCGCTTCTATGATTGACTATGTGCAGATGCACATCCGCATCTGCGAGACCTTTCCCCACCTGTAATCCCCAGTGGCTTTCCTCCTCTTCATGGCTGCACTAACTTAGCTGCTTCTACGGCTCCACACCTGCAGCCAATCCCACCGCAGGTGCGATGGCACCAGATCTGAATCATATCAGCATAAGACTTAAGCAAAATTCAATCCGTTAACCATCCGAGACAAACTCGAGGCTCCCGTGACCTCAACAAAATATAGCAATAAGTCCAAAAACACGATATGAACATAGTCACGCCTCAAATCATATCAAACAATCATCAAAACACGAATCACACCCCAATTCAAGTCTAACAAAAACTAAGAAATTCCAACTTCTATAATCGATGCCGAAACCTTTCAAATCAACTCCGATTGACCTCAAGTATTGCACACAAGTCATAAATAACATAATGGACCTATTTCAACTTCTGGAACCAAAATCTGAGCCTGGTAACCACAAAGTGAACTCTTTGTCAAACCTCTCAACTTTCAAACTTCTAATTTTCCAACTTTTGCCGTTTCAAGCCAAAATCAACTACGGACCTCCAAATCAATATCCAGACACACTTCGAAGTCCATAATCACCAATGGAGCTATCAGAACCATCAAAACTCCATTCGGGAGCCATATACACATAAGTTAACATCTGGCGACCTTTTTAACTTAAGCTTCCAACCTTGAGCCTAAGTGTCTCAACTCATTCTGAAAGTCACATAATAGCAATTGGGCAAAGAATAAGCAGTAAATTGGGGGATGGGAATATAACACTCAAAAAGACCGGCCGGGTCGTTACACCTAGCCTTTGGATATTTTTCATAAAACAGTTGCCTAGATGGCAAGGAAAGTATTAAAGTATTCGGAAGAGCTATAGTTTATGAGACTGATAAGCTCATCGGTCAACATTTGAGGACCAATGTTCCGGGGGGGGGGGG
>MCJB01025324.1:0-40524 GCA_002018475.1 Nicotiana obtusifolia | reverse complement strand
GGGGGGGGGGGGATGAAGTTACACCCCATGCTTTTGTACGTAAGAGTAGGTCGTGAGTCAATTGATGTAAGCTCAGAAATGAGATCATCTTTAAAAGAATATAATGTGAGTTAATCATGTTACCTTGGAGGTTACAAATATATATGATCATGAACTGCAAGTATCAAGAGGGTTGGAAGGCTTAGAAGCTAAACAACTTCAAGAAAATAAGTTTTTTCGAAAGTCGACAAGTTGGGAATGTTATAAAATGCACTTTTGGGGTGAGACTAGGGTGATTAAAATGATAAGGAGGTTATGTAATGATTTATTTTAGTCCTATGATAGTTGTATCTTATGTTTTATAGTCAAGCGAGTTGTGGAACAAAAGTTGGCAAAAATCATCACAAGTTACATTCATAATGTGCTGAAAAATCATATTTGAGATTTTCTCCCAATATACTTGGAATTACGGGCATATCCAGATACCAAATTGAAGATTACGAGTTTAGTATCTAATTCATTAAACTATTTATCCATACGACATCGGAGTATAGAGATATTCGCATTTTCGCGAGACCGCGCAAGCAGCTCCCAGTGGGACCCACTTAGGCGGTTGATGATTTTCCAGCCTTTAAAGATCGGGGCAAGGCTCATTTGGGTTCATTTTTCAACCCAACCAGACCCTATACTCTCCCAATACACTCTCAAAGCAGCCTCCATGATTCTAGAGTAAAATCCAAAGATTAAAACATGAATCCAACGCTAGAAATCCTGTGGTGTTTGCTAGATCGTAGTTCTTCATCTTGTGGCTATTTTGGACAGTTCTTAAAAGTGAAGTAACCTCAGAATTCATGTTATTCTTGTTGATTAATGTAAGAATCAGTCCCTACTTCATATATATTTGAGTTTCAAGGCGAATTACAAGTGTTTACACACCAACTTGAACACCAAAAGTTGATTCAAGAAGAGAATACAATACCTATAGATTGTGGTGTCATTGAGGATAATTGTGGGATGTGTTTGGCTGAAATTTCGTGTTTTTTCTACTGGTTACGGTGAGTATAAAATCCTAGTACATGTGGTGAAGTTTTTATTTTGTGTTGGTTGCATTATTTGAGCAAAATACTACAAGAGGAGACTTGAAATAGTTTGAGATGTTATTGTTTTTAATGGATTGTTTTGAAAAGGTTGTTTTCATGAACTTTAAATGGTTGGAAAGTATGGAAAATGACTTTCTTATGATTTTTTTATTATAAATATATTGTCTACATGTCAAACTTGCTGTTGGTACTGTGAATATAAAGAGAAAGGACAACATAACAATGGAAAGTTATACTTGTTGTTATTGTTGGATTGTTTGGCAGTTTGAAGGTGAATTAGAAGATGAATATGAGGTTAGAAGTCCTAAAATTTGACTTAATATCATTTTGGATATGTTCTAAAGTTAATTATTGAATGAATTTGGGGTTAAAGGGATTCAATTCGATCTTGCCGTTCGTCGTGTTAAAGAGTAGTTTTGTTGGTAATGGTTATGCACTTGTTGTTGTGCAGATTGATTTGTATTGTGGTGTTGAAAGTATATAGGTGAAGGTTGTATGGATTCTTGTTGGTTTATGGACTTGGAAATTAAGAAAAACAGGGGAGATGCCGCCCGTTTCAATATAAAATAAGCTTGTCGTTCATTATACGATAGTTGCATCTTTCGTAGCTTAACGATAGCATTATTATCGTTGTTGTAGATTGAAGAGCAGAGAGACAAGTTCAGCATGGTTATTGGGTAGAGTGTGATAAGGTATGTTAAGGCTAAACCTTCTTTCATTTTGGCATGATCCCGTAACTACATGTGTCTGATAATAACGCATAACGAGAAGTTTGTATTCCTAAATTTATGTACATTATCCTAGTCTCATATGTTATCGTATTCTCCCTTATCGGGACTTTATATTCAGTTAAGTATTGTCTTCTTCCAGTCAAGAGAGAAGAGGGTCTCTTTATATATACAGTATTACAGTATTTGCACCACCATCAAGCTATAATCGATGTGTCGGCCCCTATTGGACAATGTTACAGTATTTTCACCACCATCGAGCTATAATCTGTGGGCAGGTCCCTATTGGGCAACCTCAGATCAGATGGTAAGTTATATATCAAGCCTACTATGGTCGAGCGCTTATGAGCGAGCCCAAAATGGCCGAGATATAGAGCCTATTATGGTCGAGCGCCTATGCGTGAGACTACTATGGAAGAGCAGTTACACGTACCAATCCTTATAGGGCCGGACAACTATTTTACTTACTATATTGAGAGAGTTGAGTCAATATAAGCAAGTAAGCATATCTTCAGATTATCTTTGACTCCCACTTACTTTCAGTTACTATATTATCAGTTCAAGTTCAGCTTTCAGTTATTCTGGTGCCTTACATACTCGGTACATTATTTCGTACTGACGTCCCTTCTATCGGGGATGTTGCATTTCATGTTGCAGGTCCTGATAGACAGTTGGATAGACCTTCCTAGTAGATAGAGTCAAACATCATCATGGTTGGTAATTTCCATTTCCTTGGAGATACTAGGTCTGGACCTTGGAGTCCATTTTATATATACAGGTTTGATGGGTAGGTCGAGGCCCTCTCCTGACCATGATACAGTTCAGTTATCTCTAGAGGCTTGTAGACAAGTCCTGTATATTTTGTATATTAGTATTGTGGTCTCGTCAGCCCTGTGTATATGTTCAGTTTGGTATTGCTGATTGGAGACATTCATGGCGGCCTCGTCCGCCCGCACAATTATGAATATGAGCTTTTAGGTATATTCACCCCTCAAATGAGAGAGACGTTATTTGCAGATGATCTAGAATGGCTTCATCGGCCTTGATTAGTATTGTTAGTTTGCAGGTAGGCCTCATTGGCCTAAGTTGAGGGTTACCTCTCTAGAGTTCACAGTTTCAAAGTGGTACGCTCAGGCTGAGTATGGTACCGAGTGCCGGCCATGCCTCCCCAGGTTTGGGCCGTGACTTACATCTTCGTGACACCTGGGTGAATGGAAAAGTCGAACTGTGGGCCTTCTCAAGGATCAACTCTCTCAACCCATCAACATTTGGAACACAAATCGACCCTGAAGCCGCATAACACTATCATCTCCAATCGCAACCTCCTTGGTACCAACCCGCTACACCGTATCCTTCAACACCAACAAGTAAGGATCATCAAACTTGCGAGCCTTGATAGGATCCAACAATGATGACTGTGCCACAACACAAGCAAGAACTCAGCTAGACTCTGAAATATCCAACCCCAGGAACCCATTGGCCAGAACATCCATGGCTAATAACCTCTCCACTATGTAAATATTCCAAACTGCCCATGCTCTCTGCCTTCATACTCAATGCATTGGCCACTACGTTGGCCTTCTTGCGATGGTATAATATGGTGATATCATAGTCTTTCCAGACCTCTAACCATCCCCACAGCCGCAAATTAAGGTCTTTTTGCTTGAATAGGTGCTGGAGACTTCGATGGTCTATTTAGGCCTTATATGGAACACAATATAGATAGTGCCTCCAAATCTTCAACGCATGACAATGGATGTGAACTTTAAATCATGCACATGGTAATTCCTCTCATGAACCTTCACCTGCCGAGATGTATAGGCAATCGCCCTACCATCTTGCATCAATATCATGCCAAGGCTAACTTGCGATGCATCACAATACATGGTGTAAGATCTTGAATCCATAGGCAACACCAATCTTGGGGCAGTAGTTAATGATGTCTTGAGCTTCTGAAAGCTCACCTTGTACTCGTTCGACCATCCGAAAAGAGCACCCTTATGGGTCAACTTTGTTAATAGGGCTGAGATAGATGAAAACCCCTGCACGGACCGGCGATAATAACCCGCCAAACCCAAAATGCTCCAAATTTCTGTAGCTGAAGTAGGTCTAAGCTGATTCTAAACTGCCTCAATCTTCTTTGGATCCACCTTGATGCCCTCAGAAGATAAAACATGTCCCAAAAAGGAAATTGAGTCCAACTAGAACTTACAATTTGAAAACTTGGCATATAACGGACGATCACTCAGAGTCTGAGGTACGATCCATAGGTGTTGCTCATGCTTCTCTCGACTGCGAAAGTACACCAAAATACCACCAATGAAGACGATCACGAAGGAATCCTGATAAGGCTTGAACACCCAGTTCATTAAATCCATAAAGGTAGATGGGGCAGTAGTCTAGCCAAGTGACATCACCAAGAGCTCGTAGTAAGCATACCGAGTACGAGAAGCTGTCTTAAGGACATCCGATGCTCTAATATTCACTTGATGGTAGCCCGACCTCAAAAATATCTTCAAAAATACCTTGGCACCTTGAAGATAGTCGAATAGGTCATCAATCCTTGACAACGGATACTTGTTCTTCATAGTGACCTTGTTCAGCTGCGTGTAGTCAATACACTTTCTCATAGAGCCATATTTCCTCTTCACAAACAACGTCAGTGCACCCTAAGGCGAGACACTAGGTCTAGTGAATCCCTTATCAAGCAAATCCTGCAAATGTTCCTTCAATCCTTCAAATCTACAAGAGCCATATGGTATGATGGAATAGAAATGGGTTGAGTACCCGGAACCAAGTTAATGCAAAAGTCGATATCTCTGTCGGGTGGCATGCCCGTTAAGTTTGTAGGAAATAACTTTGGGAACTCATGCACAACAAAAACCCGATATATGGAAGGATACTCCGCATTAGAATTGTGGATATAAGCTAAATACGCCAAACACCCCTTCTCAACCATATGCCGAGCCTTTACATATGAAATGACCCTACTAGTAGAATGAGTAGGAGTCCTTCTCCACTCTAATCGAGGCAACCGTGGCATGGCTAATGTCATAATCTTGGCGTGAAAATCCAAGATAGAGTGATATGGTGACAACTAGCCCATGATCAAAATCACGTCAAATTACTGTGCTAGCGCAACTGCTGAGTCTGAGAGTGTCCCTGATTACCCGAATAACCACCTTAGTAACTTTGTAGCAGTAGTGCACTAATAGGAGATGAAGGTGCACTGAACACTGGCTGCTCGGAACGAGATCCATACTCAACGTGACAACCTAGAGGACCATGAGACACTTGCAGTGCTAATTGAACTGGTTTCGTAGGGTGTCCTGCAAAATGAACCCCTGCCTCCAGACGAGGCACCACTGAAGCTTCCAAAATGATGAGGCTTCTTCTCAAATGCCACCTCCATAACCTGGCCACGAATCCTCTTGATTTGCCTAGAAATCTCTACAACCCCTATAACCTGTAGTCTCTCTAGACGTTTGTATCCTGATGCCATAAGTAAGGCCATCTATAAATTTCCTCACCTTCTCACTCTTAGTAAGGATCCGGGTAGCTCCATGACGTGATAGATCCACAAATCTACTCTCATAGTGTGTGACGGTTACGCTACTCTATTGAAGGCGCTCAAACTGAGTATGAAACTCTTTTCTCTAAGTGAAGGGAATGAACTTCTCCAAGAAAGCTATGAGAACAAGCCCAAGTGAGAGAAGGGGAACCTGCTAGTCTGCCCCGAACATACTCCAACCACCAACTGTTGGCGAAACCCATCATCTGGAACACTGTGAAATCAACTCCATTGGTCTCTACTATGCACATGTTGCACAATATCTCATGGAAACGGTCTAACAAATCCTGGGGGTCCTTAGAAGGTGAACCACTAAACTTAGGGGGAAATAACTTGTTAAACTTGTCCAACCTATGCATCCCCTCAGCTGACATCGCGGGCCTCTACCCGGGCTGTGTAGTAACAACAGACTGAACTGCCCCAACTGGTAGAGCTGCTGGGGTCTGATATCTATGAGCCATATGCTCCGGAGTGTGAGCAGCGGGAGTTTGGGCTCCTCCCCCATCATGAGAGATGGCTGGTGCCATAGGAAATACTCAAGCCTTGGCCACATCTCCATAAGGCCAACCAGGCGGACTAGGGCGTCCTGAAGTACGGGGGTAGCAATAAACCCTCTGGGACCTAAGCTATTCCAACTGGCGCAGTCTAATCATGGACCTCCTCATCCTACTCGATCTCAGGCTTTGCAATAGGTGCTGCTGCACGTGCTCTGGGCTGAGCTCTGCCTCTACCTTTGTCCCTACTCAGCCCCGGCCTCTACCCCGGGTAGTGGCTGTAGCTTGGGGCTCTGACTCCCGATCAGCTACTGATGTTGTATGTGTCCTCACCATCTGTGAGAGGACAAGAATAGAATGATTCAAACTCAATGATAGAATAAAATCGCACAATAGAGAAAGAAGAAAGTGACATTTCCTAAAGCCTTAGAGCCTCTAGAAGATAACTACGGACGTCTCCGTGCCGATCCTCCAGACTCTACTAAGCTTGCTCATGACTCGTGAGACCTAGGCAACATTGTTCTCTGAATCCAACTTGTCACGCCCTGAAATTCTAACCACGAGGCCGTGATAGCGCCTAGCATCCACTTCCTAAGAAAGCCAACATTAGCTGAAGAATTACCAAATTTTAACAATTTTAACAGTAGAATTTTAATAATTAACAATAGAAACACTCTGAAATAGATATGATAAATACATAAGTAAAGTAGTCTATGCTAATCCCAAAAATCAGGAGTCATAAGCACATGAGCGACTAGAATATACAAATATGGTTTGAAATAAAATACAATTGTCTGAAACAAGATAAACAGTAAAAAAATATATAAGGGCACTTCAGGGTCTACGAGCGACATGCGGCTCCACCTCAAGTCTCCTGAATAAGTCGGATACGAACAATCTCCTCTATGCACAGCTAGGACCAAAATCGAGATCTGCACAAGAAGAGTAGAAGTGTAGTATGAATACAACCGATCTCATGTAATTTGTAAGTGTCGAGCCTAACATCGATAAAGTACTGCTGAGTCTACGACAAGACACCTAGTATAAACCTGTGCGAATAATAATAAAAGACAATAGAAATAGAGAGAAAGCAAATAAACTCATACGAACGGGATCTAGAGGTAAACTAACATAGGGCCCTAGAATAACGTCAACTCATAACCTCACACCACTGTAAAGAAATAGAACACTGCAGCCATAAATAGTTACAACACACCATGCCCCATTGCGGCGCGTAACCTGATTCCAATATCATTTCAATATCTATTGCGACGTTGCCATGCCACGACCTTGGGGAGTGCAACCGGCGTTCAACCGAGATAACCGAATCAAGCAAGCCTACTTGATGCCTTCTACCTAACCTTACTCATGAATAAATAGAAGATGCAAACCATTCGTTGAATAATGAGAGGATTTCATAAACAACACCAATTTCATTACTGTTAGTTACTTCATTTGAAATTTTCAAAATACATTATACACTCATAGTTTAGGAGTGGAAACATGTGATACATAACAACATTTCTAGTTTGACTTTCCAAAATTAAGATAAAACCCACACTATGTCAATAGAGCCTCTAATGATATACAAGAGTGATATGATGATGCCGGAAACAAGGCCCCGTCTATACCTCAAAAATAGTGTATATAAGGAACAAAAGATACAAAACCCCGATAAGAAGTGGGGCTCAATAAGTCAGTTGAGAAGAGGGTGTACCGCTATCACTGATCGATGCTGCCTGATGTGGAACCACCTGCATCCATTAAAGATGCAGCGCCCCTGGCAAAAGGGACGTTAGTACATATGGAATAGTACTAGTATGTATGACTAAACACCCTCATAAAGAATCGAGAAATAGTACAAGGAAAAGAAACGTAGAATCAATGAGAATCCTCGAGCAATATAAAGCATCAAGTTAAGAGAAAGATAATATTTCAACAGAATATTAATATTATTAAGTTGGGAGATCTTTAGTACCAATATACCACCGTGTCTTTAGCACAAAGTCCGATCTCGTCCCATCTCACCCCGAGACATCTAGTCACAACACCACTATATGTGCGACATGGCGTCCGATCGGGTTAGCCGTCTCACCACAATGCCGTGTGGATCGGCATCACCTTCCGCTAGCAATCACCTCATCCCAAATAAGGTGAATAATCTCACCACACCAATCTCATCCCATTTAAGGGGAATAATCTCAACACATCAATACAGGGATTACCCCTCAATCACTCCTACATCAGCATTGTAGTTTCGGAGTTAGGTTATTTCAACCTACCCTTTCTCGGTGACTAAATGATCTCCCAAAATGGTTATTACTTAAAGAAGGTAAAACTCATTTCATAGGTGTACTAATACATTGAGTTTTCCTTCAAGGAACAAGGCATAATAAATCTTGCATTGAAACACGAATTAAAGTCATAACATTTTGATACATAAACCATGCTTGAATACATTCCCGAATGAGGACATAACACGATAGGAGAAATTGGAACACATTTGAGGTATATATTTTTCAACGCAAAGCTTATTAGGATTAATTGAATCTATAAGGAATGACTAAGAACATGAGAAATACGGACTTGGACCGATCACACTTGAACTTATGAGAACATCAAGGAATTCGATCCCATGAGAGGAGTTTAGCCAACATACCTTGCTTGAGCTTTCTTTTATTACTACAACATTCCGGAAATCCTGGAAATTTCAATCTATTTAGAGACATAAAAAATTTGGACCATAATTAGGAATAGATTCGTGGGTTCAGCTCATTTAAGCATTTCATCAAACACTAGGTGTGCAAATTCGACTATATGGTCCTATGGTGATGTTCCTTTAACCCACAAGCAATCCCCACTTCAATAGGTCACTCGTATATGTTCCGCAACCTCCCTACCACCTTCATTGGCCCATGCATGCATCATTAACCAACTTTTATTCTTAAGAACCATTTTCCCCATTAACCTATTCCCAGCTCAAATTTCGAAATTGAAGGCTAGGGCTAGAACCATACCTCTCTAGTAGATATTTTGCAAGCTTTCCTTCTGAATTCTCCCAGGCTTGAGCAAGGGATTGAAGTGGAAGGTGTTGGCATTCCTCCTTCTCTCTCTAGTTCCTCCCCTCTCTTTTAAAATATCAGAATTTCCCTTCAAAAATGGTCCCTTAAGTCTATTTATCAAAATAGGGTCAGATTATTAATATAGAAAAATGGACACTCAGAACTAAATTCTGCAGCTGTAGAGTGGATCGCAAAATAGGTATGTGGGATGCACAATTGACTGTGAAATAGTCCCCCACAACTCGGCTGGCGTGGTCCAGTTTGCGACAGATCTGTGTTCCGTAGATCAGTTATGCGGTCGCATAACGCTCCGTAGAATCGTCCTCCGAAATTTTTGCATGCTGGCTCTACGACGAATGTCCGGCCCGCGAAATAATTATGCGATCACATAAAGGATCCCAAAATGAGCTCCAAAATTGGCATTGTTTCTGTTGCACACTGCGGTGGATCTGTGGTCCGCAAAGTGGTTATGCGGTCGCATAGTGGACCAATGAAATACTCTGTTACGCAAATTAGCTACTACCTTCTAGCATGTTAGCTTACTTCGGCACCACAAAGCTTGAGTTCAAGTTAAAATTTGACGGGGACTTACAGGCGTGCAACCCAGTCCCAATATCAAATTGATATATGTTGCGGTGTGCAACCCGATCCCATTACCATATCTTTTCATTTTAGTTGTAGCATGCAACCCGTTCCCAATATCAATCCACTATCATTAACAACTCAACACAAACAATTTTTGAATCTCAACACGAAAGGTACTAAAACGTATAAAACACCAAAGAGCTACTAGTACAAATAGAGAGCAACCATTATCTCATATTTACAAACCTCGACAAATCATTAATGAAAGAATAACCAAAGGACTCAAACAATCGAATATAACATAATAAAGTGCAACAAATAAGATAAAGACAATAAAGGCAAGTAAAGACATGAAACAATGGAGATATATAGCTAATACAGGTAGGAATATAAAGCAGGTAAGAAAATATTGATCGAGGAATGACTAAACCGAAACAGGAAACAACTAAATGGCGGATAACAAGTAAAGCATGAATAACAAGTAAGGACATGTAGCAACCAAAGCTTGTAAAAAGATATAACATGGAATAAATGATGACATCATTACCATGCATATACACTCGTCACCTCACATCTACGTTGTCGCCACACCTGGTTCACATAAAGTATATACCAAACATGTCATGAATCCCGCATGGCAAAGTTAAACATGATACTCACCACTTTCCGCAATAAAATCACAATCAATCACTTCGAACAAGCCTCCAAACCAACCGAATCTATTCAATTATCGTCCAAACAATTAAAAATAAGCTTTAGAAACTACCCACAAATGGAAAAGGTTCAATATTTAGCTAAACTTAGAAAGTCAACAAAAGTCAACCCCGAGTCTAATTGGTCAAAATCAGAGATTTGGACCAAATTCTGATTATCCATTCACCCCCGAGCTCGGTTATGTATTTCTTTTGAAATCCAACCTCAATTTGAGGTCTAAATCTCAATTTTTAAAAATCCCTAAATTCTACCCAAAACTCCTAATTTCTACCTTGAAATTCATAGATTTGATGTTATATATTCATGAAAAGTAGTTAAAATTTATTAAAGACTAGTTAAAGGTACTTACCAATGAATTTGGGAAGAAAAAGCTCTCAAGAAATTGCCTCTATGGAGTCTAGGGTTGAAATAGTGTAAACTGAGCTAAGTCCTGACTTTCCTATCTTTTACCCAGTTGCATACATTGCAATTGCAAACTCTAGTTTTCAATTACAGTGTACGCAATTGTGAAACACTGATCGCAAAAGAAACCAGTGCAACAGTCATGCAAACATCGCAAATGCGACAAAACCTTCGCAATTTGGAAAGACACCCCCCTCGCAAATGCGAGCCAACCTTCACAAATACGAAGCTGCTCTACCTAGCACAGTATCGCAAATGTCACTCCTGGACCGCAACAGCGATCCCAGACCAGATCGCAAAAGCGAACATTTGTGGGCAAATGCGAACCCTAGCCCCCAGTTCCTACTATGCATTTGCGAGCCTGACATCGCAAATGCAAGATTTGCAATTGCGATCCGGTTCTCGCAAATGCGAGACTTGCAACTTGACATTTGTAACAGCTGTGCATCAGCTCTTCCAAATCAATCTACAGTGCAATTAATACTCACCCGAGCCCCTCGAGCTCCAAACTGACATACATATAATAATATCATACAAATTTGATCTCTACCTCAGATCATCAAAATAACATCAAATAAAAAGAATCGATCATCAAAGCTCAAGATTTCAACTTGAAATCTCATTTTTCACAATGTTTTACATAGTGTTCTGAAATGCGCTCAGGTCACCTGGGATCCAACCAAACGTGCGTACAAATCCAAAAATATCATATGAACTTACGGAATTATCAAAACACCGATCCAAGGTCGTTTACCAAAAACGTTTACCGTGGTGAACTCATGTCTCATTTCAGCCCAAAAAATCACTTTTTTAAAAAAAATTTGTGTAAAAGCTTTCCCGAAAATTACATGCACCACGCAAGCAAACCAATAAATATCAAATGAAGTTAGGTCTCAGAATATTGAAATTAAGGCTAGTACTCAGAACGACCTATCAGATCGTCACACAAAGGTAGATCAAAAGATTTACTTCATCCCCTTATCATCTAGGGAAAAATAGAATGGCCTAGTTAATTAACAAAACCTTGCTAGACGACTTCAAAAAGTGGTTAGAAGCAGCCAAAAGACAACAACCAGAACTATTGTTTGGAGTCTATGGGCAATACCAGGCAACAACAAAAATAAGTACCAAGAAGACCTCATTTTTGCTTGTCTATGGATCGAAATCACCTATTCTGGTAGAAGTTAGAGAACCAAGCCTAAGGTTTTCTCATGTGCTGAATAGTCAAACAACGAGGCCTTGGCAAACAAATTGGACTTGGTTGAAGGATATAGGTAGATGACATTAATTTGGGTTCTTGCACAAAAGTATAAAATTGAGAAATACTACAAAAGAAAGACAAACCTCAGATACTTTAAAGTGGCTGTATGTTCTTTGAGAAGTACTATCTTGAATTGAAGAGCCAAATGCAGGAAAACTCGGCCCCGATTGGGAAGGATCGTATCGAGTTAGCGAGATAGATGAAAAATAAGCCTATCAACTCAAGACTATGGATGGAAAACTTCTCCCTGACAATTGGAAGATCATCAGAGCTACTACATCTTATGACGCTAATAGTTTCACTCTTTCTTTTTATACCTTTTCTGAATTTTTATTTAATAACACTAATATTTTTAGATGATAAGCAAAGATAGACTGAATGATGAGAATACTGACCCATAACAAGATACATGAATAGCAATCTTTTTTACCTAGTTCGGTATATGTTTGATTAAAATGTCACGATTATCTTCATCTTTATGTTTCTTCTCCCCTATGTTTTTTTTCAAGAATTGAATAGATGGAAGGTGAACTAACTGATACAAGGAACCTACACAACAATTCCAATGCTCAAACTTTCATACTTCAAAATAAAATACTGGGGGACCAAGTGGATAATAGCGAGTACATTCAACCCGACATCGCAAAAGTAACAACATCCAGCCCGATATCGCAAGGATAACAACGTTCAGGATAAGTTCATCCCATGTAAATGAACTCATTTCATATATATTTAAAATCCAATTGTGACCTCTCTATTGAACGTAAAGACCTGCAAAGTGGCTCATATTGTTATAATTAGGATCAGTCATCGTATTATTTTTTCATATGTATTGTTGTTCCGGGACATACTGTCACAACAACACCATGTGCGCAATATGACGTCCGATCTCAGCCCGATTGGCTAAGCTGTCTCACCACAATGCGGTGTGGATCGACATCACCTTCCGCTAGCAATCACCTCATCCCGAATAAGGGGAATAATCTCAACACACCAATCTCGTCCCATTTAGAGGGAATAATCTCAACACATCAATATGGGGATTCACCCCTCAATCACTCCAACACCGGCACGTGTAGTTTCGGGGTTAGGTTATTTTAACCGATCATTCCTCGGTGACTAAACGATGCTCCCAAAATGGTTATTATGTAAAGAAGCTAAAAGTCATTTCATAGTCTTTCATACACCCCTTTCATTTCATTGGCACTATTGTCCATAAGTGTTAGTTCATTCTGTGCACAATGGCCACATTTTATATCTCATACTCACTTCTTTCACTTTCAAGCATCATCATAGATTATCAACAATAAAGGCTTTTGTAATCATGACTTTAAAACATACATATGAACAATACGAGTTCTAATTCATTGAGTTTTCGTTCGAAGAACAAGGCATAATAAATCTTGCATTGAAACAAGAATTGAAGTCATAACATTTTGATACATAAACCATGCTTGAATACTTTCTCGAAGGAGGGCATAACACGACATGGGAAATTAGAACACGTTTGAGGTATATATTTTTCAACACAAAGCTTATTTGGGATAATTAAATCTATTAGGAATGACTAAGAACATGAGAAATACGGACTTGGGCCAATCACCCTTGAACATACGAGAACATCATTGAATTCGATCCTACGAGAGGAGTTTAGCTAACATACCTTACTTGAGCTTTTCTTGAATTACTACAACGTTTCGAAAATACTAGCAACTTCAATCTATTTAGAGACATAACAAAAATTGGACCATAATTAAGAAGAGATTCGTGGGTTCAGTTCATTTAAGTATTTCATCAAACACTTGGTGTGCAAAATTGGACTATAGGGTGCTATATGATGTTCTTTTACCCCACAAGCAATTGCCACTCAATAGGCTACTTGTATTTGTTCCACAACCTCCCTACCACATTAATTGGCCCATGCATGCCTCATTAACCAACTCATATTCTCAAGAACCATTTTCCCCATTACCTATTCGCAGTCCAAATTTCGAAATTGAAGGCAAGGGCTAGAGTCATACATCTCTAGTAGACAATTTTGCAATCTTTGTTTGTGAATCATATGGATGTGCAGCCCGCGAAATGATTATGCGGTTGCAGAATAGACTGCAAAATGAGCTCCAAAATTGGCATTGTTTCTGTTGGACTCTGCAGTGGATCTGCGGTCAATAAAGTGCTTTTGGGGTCGCATAGTGGACCGCAAAAATACCTTATTCTGCAAAATAATATTCTTTCAGCTCCCCAACGCATTGCACAATCCAAAAATATGTACTAGCTACCACCTTCTAACCTATTAGTCTACTTCGGCACCACAAATATCGAGTTCTAGGTAAAATTTGAAGGGGTCTTACCTCCTCCCCCGCTTATGATCATTAGTCCTCAAATGAGGAGTAGAGTCCGCCTAAACACCCAACATAAGTCATCTATTCTTTCATATAACTCAAACTTCCAAATTTGTGCTAACTCCTAGAACTTTTAGAAACTTCGGTAGGGTTTCCCCTATAATTAGGCCTATCCACCTGTAAGAAAATCCCAAAATGCAATCCTAACAACATAACCATAACACAACGATGTATCACAGTATGAAAGCAACATCGACCATAATGTCATAAACATTATATTACCAAAAAGGAGCCTCCTTAACATAAACTATACCAGTGGAACACAATTTATAGAAAGTAAGCTCTTAACATTTCATAGAACACAACTACATAGTTATTCAAACAAATGAGGATACTTCTTGTTCATCCCTTCCTCGGCATCCCAGGTGGCCTCTTTAACCTTTTGGTTTCACCATAGCACTTTCACGGAGACAATATCTTTATTCCTCAGCTTTCGGACTTGCCTATGAAGAATGGCAATCAAAATCTCCTCATAAGTCAGTTCTTCATTAACCTCAATGTCCTCTACCGGAACAATGAGTGCCGGGTCTCCAACTACGTTCTTCAACGTAGATACATCACTGGTGGTAGTTCAAGCTTGTAAGCCACTTGACCAATCCGCTAAATAATTCTGTACGGCCGACATTTCTGGGACTCAATTTTCCCTTCTTCCCAAAACGCATTATACCCTTCATCGGGGAATCCTTCAAGAATACTCAATCATTCTCTTTGAACTCCAAATCCCTATGACGCACATTCGAATAGCACTTCTGAAAACTCTGAGCAGTTTTCGACCTTTCCTTAATGATCTTAACCTTCTCCATAGTTTGATGCACGAGGTCTGGCCCTATCAACTCTGCTTCCCCAAACTCGAACCACCTAATGGAAGATCTATATCTCATACCATATAGAGCCTCGAACAGTGCCATCTGAATGCTGGCATGGTAACTATTTTCGTATGCAAATTCTATGAGCGGCAAATGATCATCCCAGCTACCCTTGAAGTCAGGAACACAAGCGCGCAACATATTCTCGAGCGTCTGAAAAGTCTGCTCTGCTTGCTCGTTAGTCTGTGGATGAAAGGCTGAACTAAGATTCACTTGAGTACCTAAACCTTGCCGAAATTTCATTTAAAAATTTACTATGAACTGTGCCCCTCAATCTGATATGATAGATACTGGAGTGTCATGTAACCTGACTATTTCCTTAATACAAAACTGAGCGTACTATTCTGCTGTGTTGGTAGCCTTAACAGGTAAGAAGTGTGCTAATTTCGTGAGTCAGTCCACAATCACCCAACCCGAGTCAAACCTACGAGGCGTGCGAGGTAGTCCCACCACAAAGTCCATATTGATAACCTTCCACTTCCATTGGAATCTCCATGTTCTGTGCCAACCCACTAGCCTGGTCTTTGGTGGTCGGCCTTCACTTATTGACAATTCAGACATCTTGCCACAAAGTTCTCTGCATTCCTCTGCATATCATTCCACCAGTAGACTTCCTTAAAATCATGGTACATCTTGTAGAGCCTGGGTGCACAGAATATCTGGAATTGTGAGCCTCAGTCATGATTCCTTCCTGGAGACAAGCTACATTCGACACACATAATTGCCCTTGGTACCTTAGTGTACCATCATCCACGCCAAGAGAAAAAGCTATGCTCTTATGTTTATGAATCCCCTCCTTCAACTACAACAACAACATATCTTCATATTGCTTCTCCTTGACTTCAGCAACATGTGATATTCAGTCCTATTTCGCACAACCACCCCTTTTTCGCAAGAGTCCGCAAGACGAACTCCCAAACTCTAGCCAACCAATGAACTTCCTTGGTCAACGACCTTTTATGTGCCTCCAAGTGAGCCAAACTACCCATGGATTTCCGGCTAAGAGCATCCGCCACAACATTAGCCTTCCCCGGATGATATAGGATATCGAGGTTGTAGTCCTTGAGTAACTCAAGCCATCTTCTCTGCTTCGGATTCAGTTTCTTCTGTTTGAAAATATATTGAAGACACTTATGGCCTGTGAATATATCCACATGGACCAAATACGAGTTGATGCGGAACTCAAGATCAAAAGATTTATGATGTAAATATAGTAGAAAGTGACGTAGGATAATATGAATTAGAATGGAATTGAAAGATAAAATTACGAAACTTAGAAGGAGATTATACCCCAAGATTAGAATCACAAGCAACCATGGATATATTAAATCCATAGCCTCAAGAGCAGTAATCAAGTAACCTAATCTATCACCTAACATAGAAGATTTCTTAGAAGGAGAAACTATCCTTGAAGCAATCAAAGACATGTCCTTGGTAGAACTTAAAGAGAACTCTCCTAAACTCTCAAAGAGATGAATATATTTCATATAACACTTAAAGGTATGATGTCTTACAATGTAAGAGTAGCCATTTATAGAGGCATTTGAACCACTCTTTAGCAAACTACAAGTATGAAAACAAGAAATCTTTAGCAATTAAGGCCTTAATGTCATCCAAGAAATCTTATGGTGGCCTATAAATATAGTCATATCATCTAACTACTTGCTGCACTTTTTAAATGAGTTCACAACAATTAAATTCATTGTTTTCCACCAAGTATGAATGATTGAATCTCTTGTATTGGAAATCCAAGCAGAATGGTGTAGCCTTGATAGAAAGTCTATAATTTTGTCTATGAGTGTTGAAATTGCACAATTATTGATTCCCTGAAATGAAGACATATTAGGGGACACTTTCGATAAGTTTCACTCCTAAATTCATCTTATGCTGTTCCACATCTAATTTTGAAGCTGACCAATGTGATTCTATCCAGATTTCTACAGTTGTAGCTTATATGGCCAGAACTTAATGTAGGAAGCTCCAAATTCAGTTTGGCTCATTATAATCTAGAATTCAATATCTTTAATCATGATGAATTTTGTAGCCCAATTTGATCTATACTTTGAAAAATTAATAATTTGAAGTTGGGCCAATGTTCAGACAGTTTTGTAAAAGTTGGATAGCATTAAGTATAATCCCTTTGCTCCAATTCTCCCAAAGTGTTCACTAAATGTTGCATGCCTAAAAAATAAAATAAAAACACACTCAAAGTAATGAATTCTAAAAATGAAGTATTGCAAAATATATTATTAAGAAAGAGGCTAAATAGTCAATCACAAGTTAATTCATCACCATTTTGATTAAGAATCATGATTATCTTCATTTAGGCTCACTTGAGAACGTATATAAATTTTGGATTCTCATCCACACATCTGACTTCCAATCTCATATCAAGTAGCTTCTTTACCAACCCATGCATTCCTTCTTTAGCTTTTCTAGCTTTATCTCGTGATCAGTCTAGGTGATAAATATAGATCCTTGATTGCAATTTCGTTGAGCGTGCTCGTACCACGTGCATCAACGGGAGAAAGATCAAATACATTAAAAGTCGCACTTACTTGATACTCACCTGGGAATTAGATCTTACATGCATTATCATTGATTCTTTCGAAGACTTGGAATGGTCCATCTCCACGTGGATGAAGCTTCGTCTTTCTATTAGTTGGAAATCTTTCCTTTCTCATGTGTACCCAAATCCAATCTCCTGGTTGAAAGGTCACAGGTTTTCTTCTTTTGTTAGATTTTGATTGCATACTGTCAATTTCCCTTTTCAATTTGTTGTCGTGCTTGTTCATGGATTTTCTTCATTAGCTCAGCCTTCCTGTCACCATCTAAGCTAACAAGCTCTTTTACAGGCAAAGGAACCAAATCTAATATTGTCAAATGACTAAAACCATACACAACTTTAAACGGAGAAAAGCCTGATGAAGAATGCACTGTTCTTTTATATGAAAATTGAACAAGAGGTATACAATCATCCAAACTTTTTATGTTTTTTGTAATCACATCACGCAATAAAGCACCTAACGTTCTATTAACCACTTTTGTTTGACCATCAGTTTGGGGTTGACAAGAAGTAGAAAATAATAATTTAATTCCTAACTTACCCCACAAAACCCTCCAAAAGTGGCTAAGAACCTTTTCATCTCTATCGCTCGCAATAGTTTTAGGAATGCTATGCAACCTAATAACATCCCTAAAGAACAAAGTAGAAACATTAAAAGCATCATCAGTTTTGTGACATGGTATTAAATGAGCCATTTTAGAGAATCTGTCACCAACTAAAAATATGCTATCCACCCCCCTTTTTTGACCTAGGTAGTCCTAACACGAAGTCCATAGATAAATCAATCCAAGGTCCACTAGGTAAATGTAAAGGTGTGTACAACCCATGAGTCAAGAGTTTGGATTTTGCTTGCCTACACGATATGCATTGGACACAAATTCTTTTGACGTCCCTACGCATATGAGACCAAAAGAAATGTTCATGCAAAACGTCCAAAGTCTTTTGAACACCAAAATGCCCCATCAAGCCACCAGAATGGGCTTCTCTTACAAGTAACTCTCTTATAGAACAATAGGAATACATAGTTTACCTTCTCTGAATAAACAGCCTTTATGTCTATAATATTTATCAACAGAAGTATCTCTACATGCTTCAAATATTTGGCAAAAATCATGATCTTTAGCATACATTTCTTTAATATGTTCAAATCCAACAACTTAGACGTAAGAGTTGCCAGAAGGGCATACCTACGAGATAGTGTGTCAGCAACTATATTTTTCTTACCTTGCTTGTATTGAATCGCGTAAGGAAATATTTATATAAATTCAACCCACTTGACATGTCTTTGGTTGAGCTTTTCCTGGCCTTTCAAATGCTTCAAAGATTCATGGTCTGTCCGAAGAAGAAACTCCTTAGTCCAAAGGTAGTGTTGTCATGTCTCCCACGACCTCACCATTGCATAAAGCTCCTTATCATATATTGAATAATTCAATGTAGCTCCTCCAATTTTTTACTAAATAATGCAATTGCCTTTTGATCTTGCATTAGCACAACACCTATCTCGATTCCTAACGCATCACACTCAACCTCAAAATTTTTGTTAAAATCTGGAAATTGCAATAATGGAGCAGAACAAAGTTTTCTTTCAAAAAATTAAAGGTATTGTCTTGTTCCGTCCTCCGAGTAGAACCACTGTCCTTCTTTATGACCTCAGTCAATGGTGCTGAGATAGAGCTAAAGTCCCAAACAAATCTTTGATAGAAACTAGCTAAACCATGAAAGCTTCGCACCTCGGTCACAGATTTTGGCGTTGGCCAATCCTTGATTGCCTTCACCTTCTCCTCATCTACCTCAATTCCTTTACTACCGACAAAAAACCCAATAAAGATTACCTTATCCATACACAATGTGCACTTTTTCAAGTTAGCATACAATCTTTCTTTTCTAAGCACTTCCAAAATACATTTTAAATGCTTTACATGTTCATCAAGACACTTACTATAAATAAGGATGTCATCAAAATAAACAACAAAAAAATTCCAATATAAGCACGTAAAACATGATTCATTAAATGCATGAAAGTGCCAGGTGCATTAGTTAATTCAAAAGGCATCACCATCCATTCATACAAATCATGTTTAGTTTCAAATGCGTCTTCCATTCCTCACCATGTTTCATACGAACTTGCTGATATCCCCTTTTAAGATCAATTTTAGAGAATACGCATGAACCATGTAATTCATCAAGCATATCATCTAGTCTAGGTATGGGATGATAATACTTTACCATTATCTTGTTAACGGCGCGACAATCAACACACATTATCCAAGTTCCATTCTTCTATGGCCCTAAAAGCACAGGCACTGCACATGGACTCATACTTTCACGGACGCGCCCCTTTGCTGAAAGATCTTCTACTTGCCTCTACAACTCTTTTGTCTCCTCGGGGTTGCTTCGATAAGCCGGCCTATTTGAAATAGATGCTACCGGGATGAGATCAATTTAATATTCGATTCCTCGAATTGGTGGCAATCGATTTGGAACATCCTCAGGAAAGATATATTTAATTTTTTGCAAAAGAGAAAAAGCAACACTAGGCAAAAGGAGTGGTTAGTTCATTAGCGCTCAAATAAGATCCCTTATACAAAAGAACCACAAGGTGTGACCTAGATTTGTACGCACTAATATACTCAATGAATTTTGAAAATATGCTTATTTTGCTATCTTTTTCCTCATCTTCTTTTTCCTCACCATTGTCTCTCATTTATTTTTCTCTCTTCTTTTTTCTTATGCTCTCTTTTTTTCTCTTTCTCCTTACTCCCATGAGAATCTCTTAATTTCACTTGATCTTCAAAAACTTGCTTGAGTTTTAAAGGTGAAAGTGTCACCTTTCTTTCATCCTTTTCAAATGAGTATTTATTCTTATAACGATCATGCATTGCTTTCCTATCAAACTGCCATGGTCGTCCAAGAAAAATATGACATGCTTGCATAGGCATAACCGTCACACAATACTTCATCAGTATACTTCCCGATGGAGAATGGCACCGTCACTTGCTTACTCACTTTCACATCTCCGCTATCTTTCAACCAATGAAACTTATAAGGAGTAGGATGTTTTAAGCAATGTACACCCAATTTCTCAACCATAGTTGTGCTTGCTACGTTTGTTACAACAAACCCCATCAATTATCAAGGAACAAATTTTTCCCCTAACGTGGTCCTGATGTGGAAGATATTTTCACTTTGCACAAGAACATCATCCTCCTTTATCTGCAAACTCATGGCTCTCCTTAGCACAATCACTTCACCAATTAGAGGTGGCTCAACATCACTACCCTCCTCACTGTGAGGTGCGCCAACCACACCATCACTATCATCATCCTCACTCTCCATATTTGTCTCAAAGCTCCCATCAGCTTTTATATCATTGTCCTTATATTAGGACATTAAGAAGCAATATGGTCAACCCCATGACATTTAAAACATTTAGTATGTATGTTTCTAGTATTAGTAAGGAATGAATAAGTACCTTGAGCTTTGATTTCCTTGATTTTGTCTTCTTTAGGCCTCTGAACAACTCTGTCATCTCTTGGCTTAGTCCAACTCCCTCTCCAAGAAGTGTTGCCCAAATCCTTTAATTTTCCCCAACTTGGATTAGGAGTAGGCTGCTTGTTTCGACTCTTGAACTTGAGCTTTCGTTCGAACTTTTACAGCCTTTTGTACCTTGGTATAAGGTTTGAACCTTCCTATGATGATCTCTAAAGTCGTGTGAGGGAACAAATCATTTCCTCATAGTAGCCTTCATCACTTCCCAAGAAGAAACCGACCTTTCTAAATTTTTCCTTCTCTTCACCACTATCTTATCCCACCAAGTTGAAGCATAATCGGTAAATTCGGTAATTGCTAATTTTACCTGCTTCTCCCCCGAGTAATTATGGCAATCGAACAACTTCTCAAACTTTCTTTCTCAGTCTAGATAGGCATCCGGATAACTCTTCCCTTGAAAGGAAGGGATGTTCATCTTAATACTACCCAAAATTCTATCAACTCCAACTTCATTCCTAAGTCCCCTTTGTGGTTTTCCTCCTCTTCTACCCCCTCTTTGGCCATCTCATCCCGTATCAACATAGTCATTATCATTATCTTCTTCAATGTCATCAAAGTGCTCTTCACTAACCCGTGGTTGTGCAGGTGGTTGTTATTTCCTCTCCTTGGACTCTTCTCCTGCTTTATTTTGTTCCAGTCTCGCTTGCATATTATCTAGTCTCATACTCATCCTTGAACTCGTTGCATTGCTTGAATGGCAACCAATATATCTAGATTGGCATTAAAACTTCATGTGATTTCACCAACATTACCTGTGTGTGACATGCTTCTACAAAAAACTGGTTAGGGCCTCACTACGCTCCCTCACATGTTTAGACTCGCTCAATGTCATACAACCCTCGTGTTTGTCCCTCAATAATTTTGGCTTTTTAAAAAAAAAATCTCTCCACTCAAGCCTTTTACTTCTATAGAACTTTCCTTTAAGGTCTCACGTGTTGACAAGAGAAGAAACAATGATTTTGGGAAAAAAATTAAGGGAACAACAAAATTAAGCTAGAATAGCTAAATACACATGATTGACTATATGGATTTAATCATAACTTGAGCTACACGACTAAAAATGATTTGATTTATAGAGGAAAAAAAAGATCAATATGTTGTATTTAAGTAAAATACTACTTGTTAAATAAGAAGTACAGAAGACAAAAAAATACCCAAAAACAAAATACTGCTCTACATTATAGTATTTTTGGACAATAATATTTTTTGCTTTTTTTTTGGGTCAAACATAGAGCTCAAAACTTGAACAAATATAAGATAATATAATCGTCTAGGCTCTGATAACAAATGATGCGGAACCCAAGATCAAAATATTTATGACGTAAATACAGTAGAAAAGTGATGTAGGATAATAAGAATTAGTATGTAATTGAAAGAATAAAATTACGAAGCTTACAAGGAGATTAGACCCCAAGATTAGAAGCACAAGCAACCATGGATATATTAAAAAATCAACAAGCTCAAGAGCAGTAATCAAGTAACCTAATCTATCACCTAAGATAGAAGATTACTTACAAGGAGAAACTATCCTTGAAGCAATCAAAGCCAAGTTCTTGGTAGAACTTAAGGAGAACTCTCCTAAACACTCAAAAACTTAAAGATATGATGTCTTACAATGAAAGAGTGGTGGCTATTTATAGAGCCATTTCAACTACTCTTTAGCAAACTACAAGTGTGAAAAAAAGTACTAAAAGGTTCTTCAATGGTGGCACAATCTTCAACAATGGAGGACTTAAAGTCATCCAAGAAATCTTATGGAGGCCTATAAATATAGACATATCACCTAGCTACTTGCTGCAATTTTTAAATGAGTTCACAAAAATAGTTGAATTCAATATTTTCCTCTAAGTATGAATGTTTGAATCTCTTGTATTGGAAACTCCGACAGATTGGTACAGTCTTGGTAGAAAGTCTATAATTTTCTTTAGGAGAGTCGAAATTGCACAATTATTGATTCTCAGAAAAGAAGACCTATTAGGCTACACTTTCGGTAAGTTTCACTCCTAAATTCATCTTATGCTATTTCACATCTAATTTGGAAATTGACCAATGTGATTCTGTCCAGATTTGTACAATTGTAGCTTATATGGCCATAACTTGATGTACGAAGCTCCAAATTTAGAACGGTTTGGCTCATTAGAATCTTGAATTCAATATCTTTAATCATGATGAATTTTATAGCCCAATTTGATCTATACTTGAATAGATTAATATTTGAAGTTTAACAAACCTTTGAATAGTTTTGTGAATGTTGGATAGCATTAAGTATCATCCCTTTGCTCCAATTCTCCCAAAGTATTCACCAAATGTCGCATGCCTATAAAATAAACTAAAAACACACTCAATGTAATATATTCTAAAAATAATATACTACAAAATATATTATTAAGAGAGAGGCTAAATACTCAATCACAAGTTAATTCATCACCATTTTGATTAAGAACCATGATTATCTCTATTTAGGCTCACTTGAGATACGTATATAAATTTTGGATTCTCATCCACACCTGTGACTTCTGATCTCATGTCATGTAGCTTCTTTAACAACCCATGCATTACTTATTGAGCTTTTCTAGCATTAGCTCTGGTGATTGGTCCTGTTGGTAAATATAGACTCTTGATAGAAATTTCATCGAGCATGCTCGTATCACAAGTAATGACGCCAAATCTTCAATGCAAAGACCACCGCTGCGAGCTCTAAGTCATGTGTTGTATAGTTCTTCTCATGATTCTTGAGTTCCTTAGAAGCATAAGTGATCACCTTGCCATGTTTCATCAATATACACCCAAGTCCGATCCTTGAAGCATCACAATATACCACAAACCCATATGTACCCTTAGGTAAGGTCAACACTGGTGCCGTAGTCAATCTTGTCTTTAACTCTTGGAAGCTCTTTTCACAAGCGTCTGACCACTGAAACATCATTGTCTTCTGTATTTGTTTAGACAATGGAATGGTGAGATTAAAGAACCCCTCTGCAAACCTCCTGCAATACCCAGCTAAGCCCAAGAAACTTCAAATCTCTATTGGAGTTTTAGGTCTAGGCCAATTCTTCATAGCTGTGACCTTCTGAGGATCAACCTTGATTCCTTCACTAGAGATGACATGACCCAAGAATGAGAAGGATTATAGCCAAAATTCACTCTTCGAAAACTTCACATACAACTTGTGCTGATATAGAGTCTGCAGAACTGCCTTGAGATGATCAGTATGGCCCTCTCGACTTCGTGAATATACAAGAATGACATCAATGAACACTATCACAAAGGAGTCGTCAAAAGGCTTGAAGACACGATTCATAAGATCCATGAAAGATGTCGGGGCATTTGTTATACCAAAAGACATCACCAAAAATTTAAGGTGCCCATACCGGGTCCTGAAAGCTGTTTCCGGAATGTCCTTCTCTCTGATCTTCAATTGGTGATACCCCGACATTAAGTTAATCTTGGAGAAATACTTAGTACCCTGCAATTGATCAAACAAGTCATCTATCCTTGGAAGTGGATACTTATTCTTGATGGTGACTTTGTTGAGCTGCCGATAGTCCATATGACAGTGTTATCTTCATCTTAATTTTTCTTCTCCCCTATGCTTCTTTTCAAGAATCGAATAGATTGAAGGTCAACTAACTGAAACAAGGAAACTAGGCAACAATTCAAATGCTTGAATTTTCATACTTCAAACTTAAATACTGGGGGACCATGTGGAGAATAGCGAGTACATTTGACCTGATATCGCAAAAGGTAACAACATCCAGCCCGATATCGCAAGAATAACAACATTCAGGAATAAGTTCATCTATACAAATGAACTCATTTCATATATATTTACAATCTGATTGTGACCTCTCTTTTGAACATAAAGCCCATCAAAGTGGCTTAGATTGTTATCATTCGGATTAGTCATCCTATTATGCTTTCATATGTATTGTTGTTCCGAGACACCCAGTCACACACCACCATGTGCATAGCATGACGTCCGATCTCAGCCCGATCGGCTAAGCCGTCTCACTACAATGCGGTGTGGATCGACATCACCTTCCGTTAGCAACCACTTCATCCCAAAATAAGGGGAATAATTTTAACACACCAATCTCATCCCATTTAAGGGGAATAATCTCAACACATAAATACGAGGATTTACCCCTCAATCACTCCTATACCGGCACGTGTAGTTTTGCGGTTAGGTTATTTCAACCTTCCCTTCCTCGGTGACTAAACGATGCTCCCAAAATTGTTATTATGTAGTGAATCTAAAACTCATTTCATAGTCTTTCATGCATTCATTCCATTTCATTGGCACTATTGGCCATAAGTGTAATTTCATTATTGGAACGATGGCCACATTTTATATTTCGTACTCACTTCTTTCACTTTCAAGCATCATCATAGATTATTAACAATAAGAGCCTTTGTAATCAAACTTTAAAACATGCGTATGAACAAGGAGTTCTAGTACATTGAGTTTTTCTTCCATGAACAAGGCATACCAAATCTTGCATTGAAACACGAATTGAAGTCATAGCATTTTAATGCATACACCAGGCTTGAATACATTCCCGAAGGATGGCATAACACGACAGGGGAAATTGGAACGCATTTGAGGTATATATTTTTCAACACAAAGCTTATTTGGAATAATTTAATCGATTAGGAATGACTCAGAATATGAGAAATAAGGACTTGGGCCAATTACACTTGAACATACAACAACAGCGTGGAATTCGATCCTATGAGAGGAGTTTAGCTAACATACCTTGCTTGAGCATTTCTTTAATTAAACTTTAATCTATCTAGAGACATAACAAAAATTGGATCATAATTCGGAAGAGATTCGTGGGTTCAGTTCATTTAAGCATTTCATGAAACACCTTGTGTGAAAATTTGACTATAGGGTCCTATGGTGATGTTCTTTTACCCCACAAGCAATCCCCACTTCAACAGGTCACTCGCATATGTTCCACAACCTCCCTACCACCTTAATTGGCCCATGCATGCTTCATTAACCAACTCTTGTTCTCAAGAACTATTTTCCCCATTACCTATTCCCAGCCCAAATTTCGAAATTGAAGGCTAGAGCTAGAATCATACATCTCTAGTGGACAATTTTGCAAGCTTTCTTTGTGAATTTTCCAAGGGTTGAACAAGGAATTTATGTAGAATGTGTTGGAACTCCTCCTTCTCTCTATACTTCCTCCCCTCTCTCTTAAAATATCAAAATCCCTTTCAAAAATGGTCCCTTAAGTCTATTTATCAAAATATGGTCGGGTTATAATAGAAAAATGAACCCTCCGAACTAAATTCTGCGGCCGCTGAGTGGACGACAGAACAGGTATGCGGTCCGCACAATGGACTGCAAAATGGTCCCCCAAAACTTAGCTGGCCTAGTCTAGTTTGCGGCAGATCTGCAGTCTGCAGATCATATATGCGGTCACATAACACGTCCCAGAATCGTCCTCTGAAATTTTCTCATGCTGGCTCTACGACAGATTTGCGGCCCGCGAAATGACCGCATAATGGACCGCAAAATGAGCTCTAAAATTGGCATTGTTTCTGCTGCACTTTACAGAGGATTTGCGGTCCGAAAAAATGGTTCTGCGGTTGTATAGTGAACCGCAAAAATACCCTGTTCTACAAAAATTTATTCTTTCAGCTCTACAACGCATTGCACAACCCAAAAAGTTCGCACTAGCTACTATCTTCTAACAGATTAGCCTACTTTGACACTACAAACGTCGAGTTCTAGGTAAAATTTGACGGGGTCTTACATCCTCCCCCGCTTAGGATTATTCATCCCCAAATAAGGAGTAGAGTCCGTCTAAACACCCAACATAACTCATATCTTCTTTCACACAACCCAAACTCCCAAATTTTAGCTAACTCCCAGAATTTTTAGAAATTTCAGTAGGGTTTCCCCTATAATTGGGCCTATCTGCCTGTCAGAGAATCCCAGAAACCAGTCTTAACAACATAACCATAACATAATGATGTACCACAGTATGAAAGCAACATCGACCATGACGTCCTAAACATTATATTATCAAAAAGGAACATCCTTAACATAAACTGTACAAGTGAAACACAATTTATAGAAAGTAAGTTCTTAACATTTCATAGAACACAACTACATAGTTATTCAATCAAATGATGATACTTCTTCTTCATCTCTTCCTCGGCCTCCCAGGTGGCCTCTTTAACCTGTTGGTCTCGCCATAGCACTTCCACGGAGACAATCTCTTTATTCCTCAGCTTTCGGACTTGCCTATCAAGACTTGCAATCAAAATCATAAGTCAATTCTTCATTAAACTCAATGGCCTCTACCGGAGCAATGAGTGCCGGGTCTCCAACTACCTTCTTCAACATAGATACATGAAAAACCGGGTGCACCAACAACATCTCAGGTGGTACTTCAAGTCTGTAAGCCACCTGACCAATCATCTGAATGATTTTGTACGGTCGACATACCTGGGACTCAATTTCCCCTTCTACCCAAACCGCATTATACCCTTCATCAGGGAAACCTTCAAGAATACTCAACCATCCTCTTTGAACTCCAAATCCCTGCGACGCACGTCCGAATAAAACTTCTGACAACTCTGAGCAGTTTTCAACCGTTTTTTAATGATCATAACCTTCTCCATAGCCTGATGCACGAGGTCTGGCCCTGTCAACTCTTCTTCCCCAATCTCGTACAACCCAATGGGAGATCTACATCTCTTACCATATAGAGCCTCGAACGGTTGAATGCTGGCATGGTAACTATTGTTGTATGCAAATTCTATGAGTGGCAAATGATCATCCCAGCTACCCTTGAAGTCAAGAACATAAGCACGTAGCATATCCTCGAGCGTCTGAATAGTCCACTTTGCTCGCTCCTCGATCTTTGGATGAAAGGTTATGCTAAGATTCACCTGAGTACCCAAACCTTGCTGAAATTTCTTCCAAAAATTGCTGTGAACTGTGCCCTCAATTTGAGATGATACAAATTGGAGCGCCATGTACCTTGACTATTTCCTTGATATACAATTGAGCATAATGTTCTTCTGTGTTGGTAGCCTTAACAGGTAAGAAGTGTGCTGATTTTGTGAGTCGGTCCACAACCACCCAAATCTAGTCAAACCTACGAGGCGTGCGAGGTAGTTCCACCACAAATTCCATATTGATCATCTCCCACTTCCACATTGAAATCTCTATGTTCTGTGCCAACCCAATGGGCCTTTGTTGTTCGGCCTTCACTTGTTCATAATTCAGACATCTTGCCACAAAGTTCTCTGCATTCCTCTTCATATCATTCCACCAGTAGACTTCCTTAAGATCATGGTACATATTTGTAGAGTCTGGGTGCACGAAATATCTTGAATTGTGATCCTCGTTCATGATTCTTTTCCGGAGACCATATACATTTGGCACACATAATCGCCCTTGGTACCTTAGTGTACCATCATCCATACTAAGAGAAAAAGTAGTGGTCTTATGTTTATGAATTGCCCCCTACAACTACAGCAACAATGGATCATCGTATTGCTTCTCCTTGACTTCCACATCAAGTGATGATTCAGCCATATTTTGCATAACCACCTCTCCTTCACAAGAGTCCGCAAGACGAACTCCTAAACTAACCAACCGATGAACTTCCTTGGCCAACATCCTTTGATGTGCCTCAAAGTGAGCCAAACTACCCATGGATTTCTGGCTAAGAGAATCCGCCACAACATTAGCCTTCCATGGATGATATAAGATATCGATGTCGTAGTCCTTGAGTAACTCAAGCCATCTTCTCTGCCGCAAATTCAGTTACTTCTGTTTTAAAATATATTGAAGGCTCTTATGATCCGTGAATATATCCACATGGACCCCATACATGTCGATGCGGAACCCAAGATCAAAAGATTTATTATGTAAACATGGTAGAAAGTGACGTAGGATAATAAGAATTAGTATGGAATTGAAAGATAAAATTACGAAGCTTACAAGGAGATTAGACCCCAAGATTAGAAGCACAAGCAATTGTGGCTATATTAAATTCACAACCTCAAGAGCAGTAATCAAGTAACCTAATCTATCATCTTAGAGAGTAGATTACTTACAAGGAGAAACTATCCTTGAAGCAATCAAAGACAAGTCCATGGTAGAACTTAAGGACTTTCCTAAACTCTCAAAGAGATGAATATATTTCATATAACACTTAAAGGTATGATGTCTTACAATGAAAGAGTGATGGCTATATAAAGAGCCATTTCAACTACTCTTTAGCAAACTACAAGTATGAAAAAATACTAAAAAGGTCTTCAATAGTGGCTACATGCAATCTTCAACAGTGGAGGCCTTAAAGTCATCCAAGAAATCTTATGGTGGCCTATAAACTTAGTCATATCGTCTAACTAGTTGCTGGAATTTTTAAGTGAGTTCACAAGAACATTTGAAATTAATATTTTCCACCAAGTATGAATGATTGAATCTCTTGTATTGGAAATCCTGGAAGATTGGTGCAGTCTTGGTAGAAAGTCTATAACGTTTTCTAGGTGTCTTGAAATTGCATAATTATTGATTCTCTGAAAAGAAGACATATTAGGATACACTTTTGGTAAGTTTCACTCCTAAATTCTTCTTATGCTATTCCACATCTAATTTTGACATTGACCAATGTGATTCTATCAAGATTTGTACAGTTATAGCTTGTATGACCATAACTTGATGAAGGGAGCTCCAAATTAAGAACGGTTTGGCTCATTAGAATCTAGACTTCAATAATTTTAATCATGATGACTTTTGTAGCTCAATTTGATCTATAATTAAATAGATTAATATTTGAAGTTGGGCCAATGTTCAGACAATTTAGTGAATGTTGGATAGCATTAAGTATCACCCCTTTGCTCCAATTCTCGCAAAGTATTCACCAAATGTTGCATGCCTACAAAATAAAATAAAAACATATTAAAGTAATATATTCTAAAAATAAAGTACTACAAAATATATTATAAAGAGAGAGGCTAAATAGTCTATCACAAGTCAATTCATCACTATTTTGATTAAAAATCATGATTATCTTCATTTTGGCTCACTTGAGATACGTGTAATAATTTTTAATTCTCATCCCCACCTGTGACTTCCGATCTCATATTAAGTAGCTTCTTTACCAACCCATGCATTTCTTCTTGAGCTTTTCTAGCTTTAGTTCCCCTGATTGGTCCGGTTGGTAAGTATATATCCTTGATTGAAATTTCGTCGAGCGTGCTCATATCATTCTCCCAGTTTTCAAAAGAATTGGTCCTCAAATCTTTACCTACATCAAAGGGAGAAAGAAAGTCATACTTACTTGATACTCACATGGCAAGTCGATCTTATATGCGTTATCACTGATTCTTTCCATGACTTGGAATTGTCCATGTCCACGTGGATAAAGCTTCGTCTCTTTTTTAGTTGGAAATCTTTCCTTTTTCATGAGTGCCCAAACCTAATCTCTTGGTTGAAAGGTCGCATGTTTTCTTCTATTTTTAGCTTTCGATGCATACTGTTCACTTTTCTTTTCGATTTGTTGTCGTGCTTGTTCATGGATTTTCATCATCAGCTCAGTCTTTCTGTTACCATCTACGCTTACAAGCTCTTTTATAGGTAAATGAACCAAATTTAATGAATTCAAAGGATTAAAACCATACAAAACTTCAAACGGGGAAAAGCCTGTAGAAGAATATTGTGTTCTCTTAAATGTAAATTCAACAAGAGGTATACAATCTTTCGAACTTTTTAAGTTCTTTGTAATCATAGCACGCAATAAAGCACCTAATGTTCTATTAACCATTTCTGTTTGACCATCAACTTGGGGATTACAAGAAGTAGAAAATAACAATATAGTTCCCAACTTACCCCATAAAACCCTCCAAAAGTGACTAAGAAACTTTGCATCTCTATCGCTCACAATAGTTTTAGGAATGCCATGTAACCTAACAACATGCCTAAACAAAAAAGTAGATATATGAGTAGCATCATCAGGTTTGTGACATGGTATGAAATGAGCCATTTTAGATAATTTGTCAACAACAGCAAATATGCTATCCATCCCCATTTTTATTTTATATTTTTTTTGTTTTGCATAGTATGGTGTTGTTTCCCTTCCACTTATTTGTTGTCTCCTACGACACTGCCATTATTTTTTCTGGTTCTTTAGTTGCTACAGATCGATTCTTTTGTTCTTTTTTTGATATTATTGTCTTTTCTGTTGAGCCGAGGGTCTCCCGTGTTGGAAAACGCATTCATGTTCATGAAACCTTAACTAACGACTTTGTGTCTTGTTGTAGGTTTTGATAGTCGACAAACCATCATTGACAAACTACTGAGATTGCTATGGACTTTGTTGTGACTACAAGTCAAGCTTTCAAAATACTGGAAGTCAATGAATGGAACAAGTTGATGAAGCAAAAAGATTGAAGACTAAATATGTCGTCTTTTAGTCTTAATTTTGTTTTGAGTTTTAATGTTATCTTGAATCATCTTTCGTTTTTAAGAACTTGGCTCAAAGTTTAAAAACGATTTCAAATAATCATTAAAAGATTTTCAAAACAATTGGTTTTACAAAATAAACGAATTGCTTAATCAAATTCACGTTGGAGAAGGCCAGACATCTATGTCTGAAAGCTGAACATCGATGTCCAGCTTAGAAACATCGATGTTCAGAGGTCCGTTGGAGCATAACAGCTAGTTTTGCTAATCATCGATGTTCAAAGTGAAAACATCGATGTTTGGCAACGGGCTGAAAATTTTTTTGTCCCCTAAACTCTTGTTTAAGCTTATGAAAAGCTTGCCAAACTCCACCAACGGACATATGAGGTTTTGGGGTTATAAATACACCCTCTTAAACCTCATTTCAACACAACACTACTTACAAATCATAAGATTACATTGCTTCAAGTTTTTATAATCATTTAAGCTATATTGAGCCATTTTCTTGAAGTCGAAAGTTGTGTTCTTGAGCTATAATTTCTTCACTCCATTTACTCTTTTGAGAGATTATCTTTGAGTGATCTTTTGTGTTGTCCTACACCTTAGGGAGGTTGTCCCTTGTTGTAGTTAAGGAAGAGTTTCTTTCTTGTTTGTTGACGAACCTTGTGTGACTCAAGTGTTCGTGTTGTAAACGGTTTGTTAGGAACCCGCAAGCTTAACGAAGATAGTGAAATACTCAAGAGATTCTCTTGAGGAGTGGACTAGCTACAAGTTGTAGTGAACCACTATACATCATTGTGTACGCTCTCATTTATATTCCGCACTTTATTTCTCTCTATCTTATTTTCGCACTTACTTTTTCAATTCTATATTCATATTGCGAAAATTTGGTAAAGTTTCTTAAAACGCTATTCACCCCCCTCTAGCGTTAAGCGTATTTTCTAACAATTGGTATCAGAGCCTAACTCTCTTAAGGCCTTAACCGATTGAGAATAATATCTATGGCTTTCTCTTCTAGAAATGTATATGCAGGATTAGGTGAAGGACAGTCCACGTTGAGACCACCTCTCTTCGATGGGACAAATTACACCTACTGGAAGGAACGTATGAGAATATATGTACGAGCTACCGATTTTAAATTGTGGCAAATTATTGAAAGTGGTGAGGAGGTTATCATCAAAAAGGTCAGAGATCAATTGATTCCTAAACCGGAAAATGAATATTCCGACGAAGATATAAGAAAGGTTGAAGCGTATGCACGAGCTATAAATATGCTTTACTGTGCGGTAAATCCGGATGACTACCGAAAAATATCAAGATGCAAAACTGCAAAGGAGATGTGGGACAAACTCGAAATCACCTATGAAGGTACGTGCCAAGTCCGTAAAGCTAAAATTGACCTTCTAACCCATGAATATGAATTATTTAGGATGAAGGATGACGAGAAAATTGAGAAAACCTTTGAACGATTTTCAAGCATCATCAATGATCTTGACGCTCTCGGAAAAATTTATTCCGAAGAAGAACTTGTGAGAAAAATACTCCGAAGTCTAAAACCGGAGTGGCAATCCAAGGTAGATGCAATTCAAGAAGCTACCGCCTCCATTAAAGTCACATATGACGGGCTAAGAGGTAACCTTATCACCTATGAAACTACTCACCTTAACAAACCTATTGTTTTTGATGATGATAAGAAAAAGAAGAGTTTGGCACTTAAGTCATCAACCTCAAGAGAGGAAACCAAGGAGGCCAAAGACTCTAGTAGTGATGACGAAGAATACGGCTTGGTAATCAAAAAGTTCCAAAAATTCATTAGAAGGGAACAAGAAAAGAAAACCAAGAAACAAGCACCTCCAAAGTGCTATGGTTGCGGAGAAGTTGGGCATATCATACCATATTGCCCAAAAGCCAAAACCGAGAAGAAAAAGCCCAACAAAAAGCAAAGGACTTTCATGTCGTGGGAAGAAGATGACTCTGGCAACGAGTCAAGCGATGGAGAGGAAGTCGCAAATCTTTGTCTCATGGCCATTGAGGATACTCCTCAAGAAGATGAACAAGTTAGTACTAAACTTTCTAAAGAATCTTTTACTTCAATAGAATTGCAAAACGCTCTTAAAGAACTTTATGAGGAATTTGTCGGCATGAAAAATAAAAACAAAGCTTTGAAAAAGGATCTCTTAGATTCCGAAAAAGAGGTAGAAAAATTATCTAAGAAAAATGAGAAACTAAGAGAAGAGAACAAATTTTTTGGAAAAAGAAGTGCCGATAAACCCGAAAGTTCAAATAGCTCTTGTAATTCGTGCAAGTCCCTTAAGGCTCAAGTGCAAAAGTTAGAAGCATCTCTTAATAAATTCAATAAGCCTCAAAAGGATTTGAACCCTATTTTTGATCATGTTCATGTTGCCAAAGAAGGAATAGGCTTCAAGAAAAATAAGGGCAAAGTCGAGAGACAACCTAGTAAGGATAAAACTAGGAATGGACCACCTAGAAAGAAAAACACTAGGTCTAAAAATCAAACTACTAAAAAGCCTATAAACAACAATGTTAGGAGAAATGATGTAGCACAACCTAGGAAAAATTTCTATAAACCTAGTGAATACTACTCCCCTAGATACATGTGGAATCCTAACGTAGTTTGTCACTATTGCGATAAAGTAGGTCACATAGCACCGGCATGCTACACTAGGCATAGACACTTTACTCAAAGTGATACATATTATTATACCACTAACCTAAAAGGACCCAAAAGTACTTGGGTACCTAAATCCTATCATTAATTTTGATTGCAGGTGTGCTTGAAGGCATCAAGTGTACTTTGGTACCTTGATAGCGGATGCTCCAAGCACATGACCGGTGATGCATCCAAATTTCTAAACATCAAACCAACAAAGGGAGGTAATGTCATCTTTGGTGACAACAACAAAGGAAAAATTATCGGCATTGGTTCGGTAGGCAAAAATCTTTCCTCCTCTATTGATGATGTTTTGTTGGTTAAAGGTCTCAAACACAATCTCTTGAGCACAAGTCAATTATGTGACAAGGGAAATCGTGTTATGTTCAATTCTAAGTATTGCTCGGTAGAACGCCTTAGTAACAATGAGGTAATTTTACAAGGTAATAGAATTGATAATATTTATATGGTTGATTTAGATAATACTTCATCAAATATTGCTAAATACCTTATGAGTAAAGAGGAAGATACATGGCTATGGCATCGTAGAATAGCCCACATTAACATGGGTCACTTGAATAAATTGATCTCTAAAGACTTAGTAATTGGCATTCCAAAAATTAAGTTTGAAAAACACTCTATTTGTGATGCATGTCAAAAGGGAAAACAAGTAAAAGCTTCGTTCAAGTCTAAGAATATAGTTTCTACGACTAGGCCTTTACAACTTTTGCACATGGATCTCATTGGACCTTCTAGGACGAAAAGTTTTGGTAAAAATTATTTTATTTTTGTTATTGTTGATGATTATTCTAGATTTACGTGGACATTGTTTCTTACTCACAAAAGTGAGGCATTTAATGTTTTTAGAAAATTTGCTAAAAAGGTCCAAAATGAAAAAAAAGTGTAGTATTGTAGCCATTAGAAGTGACCATGGGGGAGAGTTCGACAAAGACGAATTTGATGTCTTTTGTGATGAACTCAGAATCGATCATAATTTCTCAGCCCCACGCACACCACAACAAAATGGAGTGGTGGAACGTAAGAATAGATCTCTTGAAGAAATGGCTAGAACTATGATTAATGAGGCAAAAATTCCTAAGTATTTTTGGGCCGATGCCGTAAGTACTGCAAGTTATGTATTAAATCGTGCAGTCATCAGGCCGATACTTATGAAAACTCCTTATAAATTATATAAAGGTAGAAAACCTAACCTTTTCCACCTTCGTGTCTTTGGTTGCAAATGTTTTGTGCATAATAACAGTAAAGACAATTTAGGAAAATTTGATGCAAAATCTGATGAAGACATCTTCCTTGGTTATTCTTTGCGTAGTAAAGCCTATAGAGTCTTTAATAAACGCACTTTAACTATTGAAGAATCACCATACGTGGTCTTTACCGAAAATGATTTTCGCTTGTCGAGAAAGGATATTTGTGATGATCTTGCAGATTCGTTAGAAGGAATCCATCTTGATGTTGATGAAGGTCCAAGCCATACCAAGAAGGATGATGGTGAGAGGCCTCAAGAGGAATCAAACGAAGAGCAAGAGGATCTTCCTAAGGAGTGGAGAACGTCTAGAGATCATCCACTAGACAAGGTAATCGGTGACATCAACCGACGGGTAAGTACCCGAAACACTCTTAGGAACACAATCACACACATGGCTTTTGTTTCACAAATGGAACCAAAAACTATTTCTGACGCAATTAATGATGAACATTGGACTCTGGCAATGCAAGAGGAGCTTAAACAATTCAAATGAAATGACATTTGGGAATTGGTGCCAAGACCCGATGACCGTACAATAATTGGTACGAAATGGGTTTTTCGAAACAAATTAGACGAAAATGGAATAATAACTAGAAACAAAGCTAGGCTAGTATCCAAAGGCTACAATCAAGAAGAAGGCATTGACTTTGAAGAAACATATGCACCTATTGCACGTCTAGAAGCCATTCGCTTACTTCTTGCATTTGCATCTTCAATGAATTTCAAACTTTTTCAAATGGATGTTAAGAGTGCCTTCCTCAATGGTTTTATTCAAGAGGAAGTATATGTCGACCAACCACCGGGTTTTGAGAACTTTGAGTTTCCAAACCATGTCTTTAAACTCAAGAAAGCGCTCTACGGTCTTAAACAAGATCCCCGAGCTTGGTACGAGCGGTTGAGTAAATTTCTTTTGGACAATGGATTCAAAAGAGGAAAGGTCGACACTACACTTTTTATAATGAATAAAAGCAATAACATTGTTCTAGTACAAATTTATGTAGACGACATTATATTCGAAGCTACTAACGAGTCTTTGTGCAAGGAATTTTCTAAGCTTATGACAGAGGAGTTTGAAATGTCTTTGATGGGTGAGCTCAACTTCTTCTTGGGCTTACAAGTGAAGCAAATGAAAGAGGGGACTTTCATTTGTCAATCAAAGTATGCAAGGAATTGCTCAAGCGATTTGACATGATCGACGCCAAAGCAATGCCGACTCCCATGAGCACTTCAGGAACCCTTGACAAAGAGGAAAAAGGTAAAGAGGTAGAAGTCAAGAAATACAGAGGTATGATCGGATCTCTACTTTAACTTACCGCAAGTCGTCCCGATATAATGTTTAGTGTTTGCTTATGTGCACGGTATCAATCTTGTCCGAAGGAATCGCATTTAACCGCGGTAAAACGGATAATGAAATACCTCATCGGCACAATGAACGTGGGACTTTGGTATCCCAAGGGTTCATCCTGCCACCTTATCGGCTATTCCGATTCTGACTTTGCTGGATGCAAATTGGATAGGAAAATCACTAGTGGCACTTGTCACCTACTTGGTAGTTCATTAGTTTCTTGGTTTAGCAAGAAACAAGTCAGTGTTGCTTTATCCACCACTGAAGCGGAATATGTAGCCGCTGGAAGTTGTTGCGCTCAAGTCCTTTGGATGAAACAACAACTCGTGGATTACGGACTAAGTCTTGATCACATCCCAATTATATGTGACAACACTAGTGCCATTTGTCTCACGAAGAATCCCGTTCTTCATTCGAGAACAAAACACATTGAAATTAGGCATCATTTCATTAGAGATCATGTTCTCAAAGGAGATGTCGAAATTAAGTTTGTGGAAACTCGTAATCAATTAGCAGACATCTTTACAAAACCTTTAGAGAAAGAGTCATTCTTTCGGATTCGAAGCGAGCTTGGAATCCTTGACTCAACCATGATCTAATTATGTGCATAATTTTTTTTTAAAAACATTACTAACTTGAGCGTCGGAGACGTTTACTTTGTTTTGCAGGTTCTCCTCATCACTTGGATGATTTGTTAAGTAAGGGGGAACTCCAAATATCAAGTAATCATTCATCATATCAATAATATTCACTTCTACGCTCAAACATCGATGTTCACACGTGAAACATCGATGTTCAAACGTCACTGGAATGTCAAAAAAATTCCAGAAACTCAAAACATCGATGTCTCACTTAACAACATCGATGTTCTTCATTTTTATTCAAAAACATCGATGTCTCAACAGTAAACATCGATGTTCAGCTATCACTGGAAGTTCAACAAAAATCCAGAGAGTCAAAACATCGATGTTCCAACAGGAAAACATCGATGTTTGAATCGTGATTTTGAAAAATAGAGCCGTTTTCTATCCGTTGGAGGCTCCAAAAATGACCAAAATGCCCTCCAACGGATTCTTTCCCCACTCTATAAATAGGTCTTCATATCACTCTATCACACACATAAATCACTCTTAAACTTCAAGATTCTTCACTCTTGAACCAAAGTCTATCCTTCTCTAATTCATCTCTTTTTCTCATACTTCATAATGTCTTCCTCAAGCAACCAACCTCCTAGAAATGCCGCCAAATTCAAAGACGGTTCTTACCTTTGGTTTCATTCCCGGAACGAACTTCAAAAGTTCCGTAAAGACTTTGAGCGACGTGAAATCCTACCTCCAAGATATGTGAGGCAAATATATTTCGATTTGAAAGGATTTCATTCCTTATACAATGCTCTATCTTCAACACATCTCTTAGGCGTTGTTAGCAACCGCCAAGAATTTATACATGAAGACCTTATTCGTGCCTTCTACTCAAAACTTCGTCAAGTTGACGGAAATCTCATCTCTTCCGTAAATGGAACGGAAATATTTCTTTCTCCTGAAATACTCTCGGAAATTACTAAACTTCCGACCGCTGGCGAAGATATTCATCTCTACGCCGGAATTCAAGGCACCGCCTTTAATGAGGCAGCCTTTTTGGGAGAAATTGGAGTCGGTGGACAGTCAAGCCGAACAAATCGCCGTCCAACAATTACAAATATGAATGAAGAGCATAGGCTACTCTTCTATATCATTACACGCATTCTCACGCCGAGAAAATTTTCCCACACTGTTCTCTCGGCCGAAGATGTCAAAATAATGCATGCAATCATGCATGAGGCGAGGATCAATTGGACGCAATTTGTCATGATCCACATGTTCGACGCCATCCGTGAGGGGGAACCACTTCCTTACGCCTTCATCGTGATGGAAATCCTCAAATATTATGAGGTCACGGTGAATGTTGGTCCCTAACCAAAGGGACTAAAATTTGGTCGGTAACGGACTCTTCTTTCCGAAAAAGTACGGAACCACGCCAACCAAGAGCTCATAATCCTCCACAAGAGCTCCCTCCTCAATTTCCGTCTCAAGCTTCTTCTTCTTCTGTGACTCTTGAGTCAATCGCCGACACATTAGTCAATTTCGGCCATCAACTTAATAGAATTGAAGACAAAGTTGATACATTAGATGCTGAGTTTCGAGACTACATTAGGCGTAACGAAGAAGACGATGAAAGTGACGAGTCTCCAAATTTTTAAATTCTCTTTATGTATTACAATTATGCTTCTTTCAATATTTCTTTAATGTTAATGCATTGTAAGTTCTATATTTCTTAATGAAATTGATTTTCTCATTTATTTATCATATCTTTTTGCAAATGCCAAAAGGGGGAAGATATTAGATATGAGAAGTTTATGGAAAATTATGATGATATGCATATATTAAGGGGGAAGCACTAATTGAGGGGGAATATTTATTTAAAAATTAATTTTCTTTAAAAAGGAGAAGATATTACTACGAGCATTATAAAAAATCTTTTTGCCAAATAAATGCATATCCTGGTTCTTGTTTGTCATTATCAAAAAGGGGGAAATTGTTGGAAAACGCATTCATGTTGATGAAACCTTAACTAACGACTTTGTGTCTTGTTGTAGGTTTTGATAATTGACAAACCATCATCGACAAACTACTGAGATTGCTATGGACTTTGTTGTGACTACAAGTCAAGCTTTCAAGATACTAGAAGTTGATGCATGGAACAAGTTAATGAAGCAAAAAGATTGAAGACTAAGGATGTCGTCTTTTAGTCTTAATTTTGTTTTAAGTTTTAATGTTATCTTGAATCATCTTTCGTTTTTAAGAACTTGGCTCAAAGTTTAAAAACGATTTCAAATAATCATTAAAACATTTTCTAAACAATTGGTTTTACAAAATAAACAATTTAGTTAATCAAATTATCTTTGGCAAATTCCAGACAGATTCAGACATCGATGTTTTGATTTGCAACATCGATGTTCTAGCCATAATTTGCATAGACATCGATTTCTTTCTTCTAAACATCGATGATTCTGGCCAAATTTACATAGACATCGATGTTCAATGATTAAACATCGATGTTTAGGTATCCGTTGGAGCATAACGGCTAGTTTTGCTAATCATCGATGTTCCAAGTGAAAACATCGATGTTTGGCAACGGGCAGAAATGTTTTTGTCCACTAAACTCTTGTTTAAGCTTATGAAAAGCTTGCCAAACTCCCCCAACGGATACATGAGGTTTTGGGGCTATAAATACACCCTCTTAAATCTCATTTCAACACAACACTACTTACAAATCATAAGATTACATTGCTTCAAGTTTTCATAATCATTTAAGCTATATTGAGCCATTTTCTTGAAGTCGAAAGTTGTGTTCTTGAGTTATAATTTCTTCACTCCATTTACTCTTTTGAGAGATTATCTTTGAGTGATCTTTTGTGTTGTCCTACACCTTAGGGAGGTTGTCCCTTGTTATAGTTAAGGAAGAGTTTCTTTCTTGTTTGTTGA
>MCJB01025313.1:125660-137224 GCA_002018475.1 Nicotiana obtusifolia | reverse complement strand
TTCCAGACCTGTGATCCTTTCCTCCATTGGACTGTTACTGCATTTTGTGTTTTGCAGTATTTCTGTGTCATGTAGGCACTCCATAGGCTAGGTTTTGTTCTGAAGTTCCACCAGAGCTTGCAAAAAAGGGCTTTTGACATGTCGTGCAGGGACCTGAAGCTTGCTCCTCCTTCTTCCTGTGGTAGGCATAGGTTGTCCCAGGATGACCAGTGTCTGCTGGTGCCTCCAGTTGTGCTACTCCAAAAGAATTGGGCAAGTAATTTGTGTATATTGTTGATCACTTGTTTGGGGGGATTTACTGCTGATAGGAGGTTTATTGGCATGCTTTGCAGGACATGCTTAATCAGTGTGGATCTTCCCCCTATGGAGAGCAGTTTCCCTTTCCTTGACTGCAATCTGTCTTGAATCTTGCTCACAATGTTTTGGTAGTAGATGATCTTCTTTCTTGAATAGAAGATGGGACAGCCCAAGTATGTGAATGGAAAGTTTTGTCTTCCAATTCCTGTGATTCTTTCAGTTCTTTCTTCAATGGCAGTTGTGACCGAGTGATGCATATAGGTGGCTGACTTGCTCTTGTTTATTAGTTGTCCGGAGGCTTCTTCATATGCCTTTAGTGTATCCATGATCTTGTGCAGAGTGTTAGCTTCTGCTGATGAGAAAATGATTATGTCATCGGCATATGCTAAGTGATTGATTCTTGGACTTCTCCTTGGCATTCCAAAACCTTTGAAGCATTTGTTTGTGTGCAATGAGTTTAGACCTCTGGAAAGTGCTTCTGCAGCAATGATGAAGAGTGTAGGGGATAATGGATCTCTTTGTTTGACTCCTCTTGTTGATTTGAAGAATCCTCTTGGTTGACCATTGATGAGGATATAATACCAGTTGTTATTCAGTATGTCCATGATCATACCTATGAAGGTTTCATCAAATCCCATTTTCCTGAGGACCTTTGCTATGTATAACCAGGATATTCTGTCGAAAGCTTTGGTCATGTCTAGCTTGATGATCACATTTGGTCCTGCCTTGAGTCTTTTCCCTATTTCAGCAATGATTTCCCGTGCTAGGATAACATTCTCCACTATTGTTCTGCCTCTCACAAAGCCCGATTGTTCTTGTGAGATTAGGGATGGAAGGATGGGCAATAATCTTTCATGTATGATTATTGAGAAGACCTTGTTGATGAAGTTGCTCAAGCTTATTGGCCTTAAGTCTGAAAAGGTTTCTATTTCTTTCTTCTTTGGGATCAGGATCAGGTTTGTGTGTGTTATGCACTTGGGGAGTGCTCTGCCTGAAAAGAAGGATGTGACCATATTTTGTATGTCCTCTCCTATTATTTCCCAGCATGACTGATAAAAAGCTCCTGTGAATCCATCCGGACCTCCTGCATTGTCTTTATTTAAACTGAAGACTGCATTTTTTGTTTCTTCAAGAGTTGGGATTCTGTTGAGTTCCTCATTCTGGTGTGGACTTATTATCTGTTGGATATTGGCCAGAATGCTGAAGTCTGTGGGTGTGTTCTGTTCTGTGAATTGCTCCTTATAAAAGGAGATGGCTTCCTCCACTATTTGCTCTTGTTCTTCCAGCCAGATGCCAGTCTTGCTCTTGATTCTTTGGAGTTGTAGTCGTTTCCTTTTGCCATTGACATGGTTATGGAGAATTTGGTATTTCTGTCTCCATCTTTGAACCAGGACATCCCAGCTTTTTGTTTCCAAAATTATTCTTCTACTGCCAGGTGTCTCATCAGTTGTGCTTGTACCCTTTGTAGCCTTTCCCTGTTTTCTGCCGTTGGTCTTTCTTCGAATTGTTTCTCATGCACTAGTACCACTTCCTCCATGCTGGCTATAGTCATGAAAATGTCTCCGAAGGTGGCCTTGCTCCAGTTTGTTAAGGCTTTCTTGAGCTTCTTTAGTTTATGATTGAACATGATGAATGGATCTCCTTGGAAATGTGCTTGCCAGTTTTCTTTGACGAGGGTTTGGAAAGTTTCATGCTTGGTCCAGAAGTTCAGGAACTTGAAAGGCTTTTTGATCTTTATTGGTTCCTGATCAAAGTATATCAGCAGGGGGCTGTGATCTGATCTAATCTTGCTTAGATGGGTGATTTCTATTGTTGGAAAAGCCTGTTGCAATAATTGATTTGCTAGACATCTATCTAGCCTTTTGAAAATGTACTCCTCGTCTGCTCTTCCATTCCACCAGGTGAAGATACTTCCTTTAAAACCCAAATCTGTTAGACAACTAATGTTTATGCAGTGGTTGAAGTCATCAACTTCATTGAAAGGTACTGGGAGTCCTCCAAATTTCTCTTCCTGCTCACATATGACATTGAAATCTCCTCCAATTAACCATGGGCTGCTGATTGTTTGTGATAGCTCATATATTGAATCCCATAGTTCAATTCTTTCCTCTGGTGTGCATTTAGCGTAGACTAGGGTGAGGATTAGCTTTTCTTTTGTTCCTATGTGAATCAGCTGCAGTGTGAGTTGCTGTGCCGTGTCAGTGAGCACTGTTACATTGTAGTCATCCTCCAGAAAAGCCCATATTTTATTCGACACGTTTGCAATTGCCTGTGCCATGCGAATTTTCCTTCTGTATTGGTCGAGTTTTTTGAATTGTTGGTTTGGTTCCATAATACCAATGAATTCAAATCGGTGCTTGTTGTTGAGTGTGATCAGTCTTTCGAAGGCTTGCATTGTTTTGACTGATCTTATATTCCAAATGATTGCTTTCATTGATTCAAGTATGCGGGTGCTCTTTGAGTGTTCGATGTTTGCTTTGATGCCGAGACACCTTTGATTTGCTTCTTTAAATGGTTCCCTCTGGCTGTTAATTTATTGGCTTGTCCTGGTGATAAATCCCCTTGCCTTGCTGCATTCTTTATGTTTGGTGAAGCATCTTCTTTATCCAAATCCTTTCCTGTGTTCTCTGTGATTGCATTCATTGGTTTGAGTGATGTTGTCATTGCTTTTGGCTTGAAAATTGCTTGAAGTTGGGCTCTCAAAGATCCTGTTTTTATGCTAATGTCTTGTTCTGTGATTGCCAACTGTTGGTACTTGTTGTAAAGTTGCTTTCCAGCTTCTTTGGTGTTCTCCTCTTCTTCATGAATTCCATCAGGTAGTTCTCTTCTTCCATTTGGTCTGCCTATAACTTTCTTGTAATTTGCTCTAGTTTCTGCTTGCTGCTGCTTCTGTCGTTGCCATTGACTATCCCTGTGTGCTATTGAGTGACTTTTGGCTTGTGTTTTGGCTGCTTTTGTGGAAGCTTTCTCTGACCCATTGTGATGTGGATTCCCTCTTTCTTTCTTCTATTTTATTGGCTGCTATCTCTGTTATTGCTTTAACTGTGTTGGCATTTTTGCTACTGGATGGTGTTGTTCTCCTGTTGCTGGATTCAGCTGCTTCTTGTGCTATCTGAACTATTTGGTTGTCTTTTGGCATTGGTATTCCTTCTGATATTCTGTTTTTTGCTCTGCTGGCCAAAGGGGCTGTGTGAAGTGTGTTAACTGTTTCCGGATTTTCTTCTCTGCTACCCATCATTGCTATGCTATTGTCCAGGTTTTCAGAGTCGAGTACATCCAACTCTTTTACAAACTGAACTTCTCCCACAGCAGCTGTTACACTTGCATTCCCTGGATTATGAAAGTTTCCTGGGGCAGCATTGTTCAACAGTGATGCATCAGTGTGTTCAACTACTTGTTGCTCCATGTTCAGCTTCTCATCTTCTTTGTCTGTTTTCTGTTTCAGCTTAGTGAGTTCTTTTGTGACCATAGTGTGCATTGCTCTGTTTATTGCTCTGCTGTCTGCTATGTGAGTTGCAATTGTGTTAACTGTTTCTTGATTTCCTTCTCTGCTACCCATCACTACTATGTTATTGTTCAGATTTCCAGAGTCGGGTGCATTCACTTCCTTTGCAATCTGAACTGCTCCTTCTTCTTTGCTTGACATTGTTTCTCCTGCTTCTAGTGATCCCTCCTTGTGATTATCTGCCAGTTTATTAGTGCTTTGAGCAAGTGCGTCAAAGTTATTGGTTACCAGAATCTGTTGAGACTGCCTTTCCAAAGTGTGCTTCTGTTTTCCAATTTTAGTGCGGGTATCCTTATTATTTTGTCTATTATCTTTCACTTCTGTCCATTGAGGGCCGATATTACCAACAACCTTGCCGCTTGATAGGATCATCAGTGGGTCTTTCCCTGCTACTTCTTTCCCCTTTGATTTCCGGAGATCAACCTATCTTTGTTCTTCAGCATTGTTTGCAATCAAGATTTCCGGATGAGCTTTCCAACATTCTGCCATTTCATGTCCTTGAATTCTGCATTGTGTGCAGTATTTTGGGAGGTAGTCATAGTGTACTTTGACCCATTCAGTTCTGGTTTCGCCCGTCGATTCATTTTCAATGTCCAGCCTGACTTTTTGGGGAAATTATGCTAATAAATCCACCAAGACTTTAACTCTTGCACAGCTCGGTCTTGTCTTATTCATTGTGGCTGAATCCAAGTGCAATGGTTTGCCAGTCGCCGAGGCAAGGGAAAAGAGGCACTCTTTGACATAGAAGGTGGGAAGCAGATATGGGAAAGAAATCCAAGCCATGGCCATTGACGTTTCTTCTCCGGAATTGAACTTTGTGTCGTATATGAACTGTCGCATCTGATATTCAAGTCCATTTTTTGCTTTGAGGTAGTAGGTGCTTTTGGAAGTGATTTTTATGAAATCTTCCCACAGTGTTAGTCTGATGAGCACATGTTTTTCTCTGAAGAAGCCAATGTTGCACTCACCTCTGATTCCACACTATAATGGCATAATTTTCCTCAGCTCTTGTATGTCTGGCCACCCATACGAAAATTTTCCCAGTACCGCAAATTGCAGGCCTTCAATGATATTCATCCTAGAGACCTCCGCTTCCGTGTATTTGAGAATTGGTTGTCCATGCATGTAGGTTACTTTCTTTATCGGAATCGGCTCTATTGTTTTGCTAGGGTTTTTTTCTGCACAGTTGTTTAGGGTTGTTGGTTTGAGGATTTTCGAGTAATCGAGTGTTTTGGGAGTGGGTGAGTTGGGATTTTGTGGTTGAAGTGTGTTTTGTGAAGGTCGGCCAGCCTGAGAGTCACCGGCCGGCGTCGCCATTGAAGGCGTGCTTCGAGTTTCCTCCGTGTTCTCTCTCTATCACCTTAAGTCGTCGGAGTCCGTATTTAAACTTAGTTGGTATTCTTCTAGAGTATGTGTTGTGTATGAAGGGTGGCCAGCCCGCAGGAGCCTCGCCGGCCGGCGTCGGCACTGAAGACGAAGCTCGTTGTCGCCTCCTTTTTGTTTTAAATCGCCAGACTCTCTCTTTCTATCTCTTTCTACCCCGGTAATAATAAACCGAAGTAAGAGTTATGGTATAGTATGACCTACCTAGTTGTAGTAAAGCCATAACCATTGATAACCGAGGCTATGAAACAAGATAGAGCAATAGTCATAAGCTCGACAAAGTGTCGAACGAAGAACTTCAGTACACCTATAGATGCCCAGAGGGATAGCTTGTCAAGTTCTGTATATGTTCCAAAAGTGAGGCCTAGAGATTAGCTAAAAGATGGAGGAAAAAGGATAGAAGAGTCACATAGGTGCACATACAAGGATAAAGTCGTACAGGCTGCATGACAGGAGGTAGAAACAGTTACGAGATTAAGAATTCCAACAATAAGCCGTGGTTTGAGAAAGAGGCCTGAAGGGGGAATGCCCTGGCCTTTGGATTTATTCACATAACAGTTGCCTAGATGGCAAGGACAATATAAAAGTATTCATAAGAGCTATAAGTTATGAGTTTGATAAGCGCATCAGTCAACATTCGAGGGCGAATGTTCCACAGGGGGGAATGATGTTACACCCCATGTTTTCGTACGCGAGAGTACGTCATAAGTCAATTGATGTAAGATCAGAAATGAGATCATCTTTGAAAGTACATAAAGTAAGTTAATACCTTATAGATTACAAACCTTTAAGATCATGGATAACCAGTACAAAGAGAGTTCAAAGGCTTAGAAGCTAAGCAAATTGAAGAAAATAAGTTTCGTCGAATGTTATAACATATAATTTTGGGGTGATACTAGGATTCTTAACATGATAGGGAGGTTATGTTATGGTTTATTTTAGTTGTATGATAGTCGTGTATTATGTTTTGAAGTCAAGCAAATTGTAGAACAAAAGTTGGCAAAGGTCATCACAAGTTACATTCATAATGTGCTGCAAAATTATGCCAATGTAGCTGAGCTTTTCTCCCAATATACATGGTTTTAGGGGATGATACACATACCAAATTGAGATCTATGAGTTTAGTTTCTAAAGCATTAAATCGGTTGTCAATACGACATCGGTGTAGAGAGATATTTGTGTTTTTGCGAGACTGTGCAGGAAGCCTCTGTGGGACCCACTTGGTCGGTTTCCGACCTTCACTTGTTTCTATCTCGTTTTTGGAATGAGCTTTGCTCATTTTTCGTCCTCCTTCCATTCTCACGCTTTCCAAACCCTCCCAAACTGTTCCACAAAGGCTCCAAACAAATTCCAAAAAAATTACACCATAATCCAACATCAAAGTTAGCCAAAGGTGAAGAATAACCCCTCTATGGTGCTGTGATGTGAATAAGGATGATGGTGAGCCAAGTTAAGCTTGGGGTTCGAAATTTATCTATTGTCTAAAGTATGTATAACATCATTTTGATGGTGTTTAAGGTTAATTACATGGTGGTTGTGATGTTGGAGTGAAAGATTACAAGATAACACTTGAAAGGGGAAGACATGTTTTAATCTTTTGTTGGGTTGTTTTAAGGCTACATATATGTATGTACTTATGGCTGTAAAATGGGTAAAATAACTTGATTATGATATGGTTTCTGTTGTTATGCATGTCTATATGTTTATCAAGTGAATTGGTGAAAGAAACATATGAAACTTGAGATTGAAAGTGAAGATTAGCTTAAGTCACTTCTATGGTGTTGTATTGCCATTGAGGGCTGTTGTACGCTAAATGTAACTTGCATTTCTACTTGAAGCTATTGTAGGAGGTATGTATGTTGTTTTCTTCCATGTTCTTAATGTTATCTTGATGTTGATTAAGTTAAATGGATGGACTAGTCATGAACAAGTGAATAAAGTTGCTAATTGAGGATAGTTGGAGTTGTGGATTGTTTTCTCTATTATAAATATATGGTATAAGGCTGGAATCATTGATAAATAACTTCATTATCATGTTAATGATACTGTTAAGTTAAAGTAAGAAGTCTATAAGGGGTGATATGGGGTATACGGGTTCCAATCGGAGCTTGCCGCTTGTCCTAATGTAGTTGTGACTTGTTGTTGTTATATGGTGTCATGTTATTGATATTTATATGTTGTTGGATTTTTGTGGTTGTTGTTGTTGGTATATGATAATGGCGGCGGCCCTTGTTACAGGGGAGATGTTGTCGAATTTACGTCAACGAGCTAGTATCTTAACTTACGAACTTAGCCTTTACTTGGCAATGATTTTGAAACTCCTTATGCTATGGTAGATTGAGTCGAGATTTTTGAAGAGTTTCTTGGAAGGTATTAAGGACTTAATGGGGTTAAGGTATGTTAAGGCTATCCCTTCTCTCCTTTGGGCATGATCCATATGATACAACAAAACAAGCAAACACGCAACTTTTACAAATGACTATATTCTTAGAAGTACTAGAGTTGCCTTTGTTCTTGATTCCCCATTTGTCCTATTATTATATCGCATGTTCATGGATCTCAGAAAATACGTAAGTTGATAAAGTTTATTATATTAACCGAAGGTTTATTGATCTTATGATATTCCGAGAGATCTTATTGACTTACTTTTTATGCATTGCATTCATTTATACATGTACATTGACCCATATGTATATCGGGTTTGGGAAAAGGTTACGGCGTTATATACACACCACCACCTGATCAGTTGGTATACGTTGATGATTTCGCCCATACAGTCTGAGATGATATGATGGGGTGCCCTCAGAGGCTGTATGATGTTATGTACGCATATACCTATGCATGATATGACATTTATATGCACATGCATGACATTATTAATGTTTCATGATTCACAAAGCTATTCAGACTTATAGGTTGACTCCTTTACTCCATGTTTTATTCATGTCTTTTATAAACTACCTTTCATTCCTTACATACTTGGTACTTTATTGTTCTGACGTCCCTTTTGCCTGGGGACGCTTTGTTTCATGCCCATAGGTCCCAATTGAAAGGTTGACGGTCCTCTTAGTAGGCTATCAACTTAGCGGAAGGTGTTGGTGCACTCCACTTACTCCGGAGTTGCCTATTTGGTCGATATGATTTGGACATGTATTAATTGGTATGGCGGAGCCCTGTCCCGACCTTTATGATGTTTATGTACTCTTATAGGCTTGTAGAAAGATGTCATATATATGGATACTTGTATGGCCTTGTCGGCTTATGTTTTGAGTATACAAATGATTATGTCGGCCTTAGAGGCCCGTATCTCACATGTATAAGTTTCTATATCATGTTGGTCATCCTATGTCTAGTATTCCCTTATGTATTTATTTCGGTTATCTCTTTTTTTTTTTTTTGGTAAATAAGTCTTTTATTATCTTTAAATATCAAGCTTTACAGAAATGGAGGGGGACATGAACCTTACCTCCCCAACAAAATACAAGTACCTTGTTTTAAAAAGGTTCTTCCTTTGATGTACAAAAAATACAAATTGTGTCCGACCTAGGTTGATCGGATGACTATCTATATTGTGATAGGTAGTCATATGTACAAAAACGAGGTGATATATGTCTAGGTCGACCTTGCTAATTATCTGCATTCCTAATCCTAATGTTAGAGTTGTCTTCTTTGATTTGTCACATGGTGAAGTGTGTATCCTTCCTTTTGGTTGCTCTGTGAAGCTGTTCCAGTTTCCTTGGCAGAGTGTGGGTGTATGATATGTCTTTGTCTGTTTGAGAAAGCTCTGCCTCTTGTGAATGTTGCTGTGATTTCTGCGATCCTTGCTTATGGTTGTTGTCCCTCTGTTCACCCTTGTACTCTTGTTCTGTGTATTGTGCGGTTGTGCTCCTGTGATGAAAAGGTGCTTTGTCTTGTAGCTTTCCCATTGATATTTGTCCTGCAGTGGCTGTTTTCTTCCATACTTGCTGGTGATAGTGCCTTGTAATCTCCATTTTGTTGTTTCCCTGTTGACATAGTTCCTACTGGTGCTATGCTGCTTCTGGATGGTTCTGCATCTGCTGTGGCTCCNAACCATGGCTATTTCCAGCCCAAAACCCACTCCAAATCGTTCCCAAACTCATCCCCATCCCTCCCCCACTTCAATCGACACCCCCACTACCACCAAGAACCCCTAAAACCAGCCGGATTCAAAACAAAATTGGAAAAATCCTAAAGTGTCAGAGTCCATTTTCTGAAGCCGATTTAAGTTTAAATCGACCTTAGCCATGTGTTCTTGTTAAGAACACATGGTTAAAGTTAATTTTAACTTGAAAATCATGAGCTTTGAAGGTCTTCTCCAATCCGAGGTATTTCATTCCGATTTCAGTCTTGTTTTTCTTCTTTAAGTTTCATCTTCTACCTCCTTCTCCACTTCTTCTTTTCAATTTTTCGATTTTTTAGGGCTTTACACAAATAGCCAATTTTTCGGTTATTATAGGCTAATCCGTAAACGGGGTCAAGTTGTTAAAGGGCTATTATTTAAAACTAATTAATTTTATAAAAAGCCACATTAAAATCGGACCGGGTCACTTTGACCCATTAGGCTTAAAATCGGAAAGGGTTCGGAAGGTTCTAGTAGCAATCGAGTAACAAAGTTTAGGGGGTAAAATGCATTTTTTCAAAGTTTGAACAGATTCAGTTACTTTGACATCACATGCAACAGAAAAGAATCTGTTGAGTGGAGGGAATTTTGGCATGTGAGTGGGGTAACGGATTGATAACAGAAAAAAGAATAAGAAAAATCTAAGAAAAATTTAAAAAGGGGGAAATTGGATATATTTGAGGGGGTCGGTTATATAAGTGAGGGAGGTCAGAAAGGAGGAGGAGGTCGGTTTACAGAGAAAAAAGGGGTTCTAAGTTTGAAAAAAAAAAATTAAAAGAAAAAGAGATAGAAAAACAGTGAGAGAAAAGTTGACATTAAAGAAAAAAGTGAGTTCTAATGGAAGAGAGCTTCTGAGTACTCAAACTGAAATCTGGGCTCCTATTTTGAAGTGAAAGCAATTGCTCGTTGCTGCTAGCTGATTGCTGCTACGCCAAGCTATTTAGGAAGTTCCGTTTAAATAGGTACGTTTTAACACCTTTGTAAATGCCTGAATATGAATAGATGTTGTCATTTTCGGTTTATTTTACCCTTGCTACATGTGTTCCTGTCGTCGAAATTTTACTTGTCATGCTTAATACGTTAGCTTAAATTAATACTGATTCCATCGCTATTGAATGATTATCGTTATTCTTCATTTATTGCATTTGTTTTGTGGTCTGCTTGTGTTCTATCTCTTCGTTTGATGTCGTTTCATCTCGTTCGCATTGTTCCTTCATGGCTGATAGCCTTTCATGTTAATATTCATTTCCGTTGTAGATTAGTCGTAGATCAGTGATGCCCAAAGTAACTGTGTTTAGTTCTGTGCGTTCCGTGTGATTGATTCCTGGAATTATTCTTGTGTGTTTTACCCCGCCAGGGTTTGCTCATAATTATTCTTGTAAGATTAAAAGTGCTAAGGTGAATTTGTTCAGGTGTTCAGGAGTAATGTCACAGATTCAGCCTATCTGATTATCATTATTCACGTACTAGTTTTAATCTGTAATAAATCTGAACGTTAGCTTGTTCACAGAACTGCTATTATCGAGAGTTAAAAATTTGGTTCTGCTAGTTTTTTTTTTTTTTTTGGTAAATAAGTCTTTTATTATCTTTAAATATTAAGCTTTATAGAAATGGAGGGGGACATGAACCTTACTTCCCCAACAAAATACAAGTACCTTGTTTTAAAAAGGTTCTTCCTTTGATGTACAAAAAATACAAATTGTGTCCGACCTAGGTTGATGGGATGACTATCTATATTGTGATAGGTAGTCATATGTACAAAAACGAGGTGATATATGTCTAGGTCGACCTTGCTAATTATCTGCATTCCTAATCCTAATGTTAGAGTTGTCCTCTTTGATTTGTCACATGGTGAAGTGTGTATCCTTCCTTTTGGTTGCTCTGTGAAGCTGTTCCAGTTTCCTTGGCAGAGTGTGGGTGTATGATATGTCTTTGTCTGTTTGAGAAAGCTCTGCCTCTTGTGAATGTCGCTGTGATTTCTGCGATCCTTGCTTATGTTTGCTGTCCCTCTGTTCACCCTTGTACTCTTGTTCTGTGTATGGTGCTGTTGTGCTCCTGTGATGAAAAGGTGCTTTGTCTTGTAGCTTTCCCATTGATAGTTGTCCTGCAGTGGCTGTTTTCTTCCATACTTGCTGGTGATAGTGCCTTGTAATCTCCATTTTGTTGTTTCCCTGTTGACATAGTTCCTACTGGTGCTATGCTGCTTCTGGATGGTTCTGCATCTGCTGTGGCTCGTGG
>MCJB01025313.1:111987-125640 GCA_002018475.1 Nicotiana obtusifolia | reverse complement strand
CTCGTGGGAGACTGGTGCATCAATATTTGCTGGATTGCTTTTTGCTTATCAGGAATTCTGTTTATGTTTGTGTCCCTCTTGCTGCTGAGTTTCTGCTTGCTGCTTTGCTGATCATTTTTCCTGTATGTGCTGAGTTTTTTGTTGCTGCTGAGATGTTTCTTGCTACCTATTCTGTCCCTGTTGATTCTTGCTTTCCCAGATATGCTGGATTGCTTGTTGATGTTCCTTTTGATGGTGATGATGCTGATGGTTATCTGATGTTGTACTGTTTGTGTCCATGAATGTTGATCTGCTTCTTGCTGATTGGTAAGATGATTGTGATTGCTTGTTTTGCTTCTGCCTGTATGCTTTGTAACCATTTTATGTGTTTTGCGTTGGGTTCTGGATTGGATGAGCTGTGTTTTCCAGTTGTCTTGTCTGTGGATTGTTTTGTTTGCATAGAGGTTAGGTGATTGATGCAATTGCATTAGAATGAGCACCTATGGTGCTAATACCACACAATGCAATTGCGCCAATAACCTTATTCTATGATGATAGTTGTTTGTGCTGTTGGGGGGGTCTTTATTTCTGGTGTGTTTATGCTCTTTATGGGTGTTCCTGCTGTTCTTTTTCACGCTGGTACTGTGTTTCTTTTTTGCTGGCTGCTCACTATGTTCTCTCTTTCTTTCATGTTTTTTGCTTCCTTTAAACCAAAGCTGTTGTGCTATTTCTTTTGCTGTAATTCTGCATCTTTGAGTGTACTCTTGCCACCATGTTTCTGGAAGTGCCTGTTTTTGCTGTATCTGTTGCTTCTTATCAATTTGACCCTTCTTATAGTGCTCCAACTTTGTGGTTCCTTGGTAGGAGAGTGTCTTCATCTGCCTGATTTCCAGTAATTAGTTGACTACAATGTGTGCTTGAGTCAGCTGATCCTTGTCTCATGCTTCTCCTTTTGATTATCATGTGAATGTGTCTACTGGTCTGCCTCTGATGTTCTCTGATCTTTGTCTCATGCTTCTCCTTTTTCTTCTTCTTTCGATTGTTCCAACTGGGCTGCACAATCTGTTGATGAGCTGGGCAGTTTACTGAATCCTGAGGTTGCTGCTGTGCTTGGACTGCTGCTTTCCACTGACCAGTGCCTTTCTCTGTTTTTGCTGTTTATTGTTCTGCCTCTGCTGCTGTCTGGCTCTCAGGAATTAGTCTACTAAGTTTGCTGTGTGTTGAGGCAGCTAATTTTTGTCTACTATTTTGTTGTTTTGCGATGCTTTGATTGTTGTTTATGCTCTGTTTAGTTTGTTGCTGCTGCTGCCTTGGTTTTATTTCCTCCTTCTGTGCTTGTTTCTTTGTTTTGATTGCATTCCTAACCTCCGAAAGCCCTGCACATGAAGTAATCTAGTTAGTAAGAGTACTATCACTTTATCACTTTCACTCTCAAGTACGGGCATTGCGACTTGTCTGCATTTAGGATTCTCCTGCCAATTGAGTCTAATTGGTTGAAATGATGACATTCAAATCTTCCAAAGTTTAGAGCATAGTTGGCAATGTGATCCGCTAGCCTGTTTCCTTCCCTGTGTATATGTGAAACTACTCGTCCAAGAGAAATTTTGAACTGGAGGATTTCATCAATTTGCTCGACTATACACCAGGGAGGGTCCCAATTGCCATTGATGACTTTGTTTAGAAGCATTGAATCTGTTTGTAGCCAAATGTTAGAGAAGTTTTGTGTGCTACAATATCTTAGTGCTTCTAGTATTGCTGTTGTTTCTGCAAGAGTGTTTGTTCCTTATGTGCATTTTGTCCCAAGTGCATAAATGAGATCTCCTATTTCATTTCTCACGCAAAACCCAATTGAACTTCTTCCTGGGTTTCCTCTTGAGACTCCATCAGTGTTGATCTTTACCCAACCTGGTAGAGGAAGTTCCCATGTGATCTTCTTATAACTTAGCCTTGGTGTGTAATTCTCCAGCCTGTGTATGAGATCCTGCCATTTGTGAGGGGCCTTGAAGCCTGGCTTCCTTGTGTGTACCAAATTTTGCAGTGTTGTAGAAATTTGGTAGATTACTCGGCCTGTAGTGACTATATCCCCGTGTTTGAGACTATTTCTCCTTTTCCAGAGTTCCCATACGATGCATGCTGGAAGTGCTTGCATTATTGGCTTTAATCTATTAACTGTTGGAGCAGTCCAACTTTATTATGGCCTGATGGAAAGTTAATTCATCCACCGAGAATTCTGCTGCTTGCATGAAGTGTTTCCATACCCTGCTGGCAGTATTTGAAGTGTAAAAGAGGTGTGTTGTGGTCTCTTCCTTTGGTTCCGTGCAACACCAGCATTTTGAGGGCAATTGGTATCCCCATCTTTTGAGAATATCATCCAGTGGTAATTTGGCTCTCCAGACTCTCCACATAAAGAAAGCAATTTTGAAGGGGAGTCCTTTTACCCAGATCATCTCATACGCCATTTTCGGGTCTTCTCTCTTTCTCAGGTAGTCCCATGCTGATTTGACTGTGAACTGTCCTTGATTTTGAAGCATCCAGTATGGGATGTCCATTGTGTTTCCTACTCTTGGTGCCTTAACTGTGAGCAAAATATGTTCTACCAGATCTTGGGGTAAATGGGTTGAGAGTTGTGGAAGGTTCCAGTTGCCATTTTGCACTGTTTCATTAACATTTTGCAGTCTTTCATCAATAGGATGATCTGGTGGTGTTATGTAGTATATCGCTCCAAGCCTAGTCCAGTTGTTGAACCAGAATAATGAGGATCCCATCTTTAGGTGCCAAGCGATTTGATGTTCTATAATCTCTCTGCATTCAATCATTTTTTTCCATACCTGTGACCCTTTCCTCCATTGGACTATTACTGCATTATGGTTTTTGTAGTATTTTTGTGTCATGTAAGCACTCCATAGACTGGGCTTAGTTCTGAAATTCTACCATAATTTGCAGAAAAGGGCGTTTGACATGTCGTGCAGTGATCTAAATCCTGCTCCCCCTTCCCCCAGTGGTAGGCATAAATTGTCCCATGATGACCAGTGTCTGCTGTTGCCTCCTACCGTGCTGCTCTAGAAAAATTGGGCAAACAATTTATGAATGTTGTTAATTACTTGTTTAGGAGGGTTCACTGCTGATAGGAGGTGTATTGGCATGCTTTGCAGGACATGTTTGATCAGTATGGATCTTCCTCCTATGGAGAGTAGTTTCCCTTTCCAGGATTGCAGTCTATCTTGAATCTTGCTCACAATCTCTTGATAGTAGATGATCTTCTTCCTTGAGTTGAAGATAGGACAACCCAAATATGTGAAAGGGATGTTTTGCCTTTCTATTCCTGTGATTCTTTCTGTCCTTTGAGTAACCCCTATTGCTGCTGAATGATGTATATATAGCCGACTTGCTCTTGTTTGTTAATTGTCCCGAGGCTGCTTCATATGCATTCAGTGTCTCCATGATCATTTGAAGTGAATTAGAATCCGTTGAGGAGAAGATGATCATGTCGTCAGCATATGCTAGGTGGTTAATTCTAGGGCTTCTCCTTCGCAATCCAAAGCCTTTGAAGCTGGCGCTTTGTTGTAGTGTATTTAGACCTCTTGATAATGCTTCTGCGGCAATGATGAAAAGAGTAGGAGACAGTGGGTCCCCTTATTTGACACCTCTTGTTGATTTGAAGAAACCACATGGTTGGCCGTTGACGAGAATTGAATACCAGTTGTTGCCAAGTATGTCAATGATCATACCAATTAAGGTTTCATCAAAGCCCATTTTCCTGAGTATTTTTGCTATGTAGAGCCAAGATATTCTGTCAAAATCCTTTGTCATGTCTAGCTTGATAACCACATTTGGTCCTGCCTTTATTCTTTTCCCAATATCGGTGATGATTTCTTGTGCCAGGATAACATTTTCCACTATTGTTCTGCCTCGCACAAAACCAGCTTGCTCTTGTGAAATTAGAGAAGGAAGGATAGGCAGCAACCTTTCATGAATGATTCTTGAGAAGACCTTGTTGATGAAGTTGCTCAAGCTTATCGGCCTCAGGCCCGAGAAGGTTTCTACTTCCTTTTTCTTTGGGATGAGTATTAGATTTGTGTGTGTTATGCTCTTGGGGAGTGACCTGCCTGAGAAAAAAGTTGTGATCATATTTTGAACGTCTTCCCCTATTGTTTCCCAGCATGATTGATAAAAAGCCCCTGTGAAACCATCAGGTCCCCCTGCACTGTCCCTGTTTAGGCTAAAAATTGCTGCTTTTATTTCTTCTGTTGTTGGAATTCTGTTGAGTTCTTCATTCTGCTCAGGAGATATTATCTGCTGGATATTTTCAAGGATGCTAAAGTCCATGGGCGTGCTTTGTTCTGTGAATTGGTTCTTGTAGAAAGAGATGACTTCCTCCATTATTTAGTCCTGTTCTTCTAGCCAGATACCCGAACTATTTTTGATTCTTTTGAGCTGTAACCTTCTCCTTCTTCCATTTACTTGAGTGTGGAAGAATTTGGTATTTCTGCCCCCATCCTTGAACCACGACATCCCTGCGTTTTGCTTCCAAAACTGTTCCTCTATTGCTAGATGTCTCACTAGTTGTGCTTGCACTTTCTGCAACCTCTCCCTGTTTTGGGCAATGGGTCTCTCTTCAAATTGCTTTTCGTGCACTAGCACGACTTCCTCCATGCTTGCAATGTTCTCAAAAATATCTCCACAAGTTGCTCTGCTCCATGTAGTTAATGCTTTCTTGAGCTTTTTTAACTTGTAACTGAAGATGATGAAGGGGTCTCCTTGGAAATCTGCTTCCCAATTTTCATTGACCACTGCTTGAAAAGATTCATGCTTGGTCCAGAAATTTAGGAATTTGAATGGGTTTTTGATCTTTGTTGGTTCCTGATCAAAGTGAATTAACATGGGACTATGATCCGATCCAATTTTGGTGAGGTGAGTGACTTCAATCGTTGGGAAAGTTTGCTGCAGTGGTTGGTTTGCGAAGCATCTATCTAGCCTCTTGAAGATACAATCTTCATCTGCCCTTCCATTCCACCATGTAAAGATACTTCCTTTGAAGCCCAAATCTGTTAGGCAGCTGATGTTTATGCAGTGATTGAAGTCATCTACCTCATTGAAAGGTACTGGGAGGCATCCAAACTTTTCTTCCTGATCGCTTATGACATTGAAGTCCCCTCCAACTAGCCATGGGCTGGTGATTCTTTGTGATAAATCATATATTGAATCCCATAGTTCAATTCTTTCTTCAGGTGTGCACTTAGCATAGACTAAAGTGAGGATTAATCTTTCATTTGTCACTGAGTGTATTAGTTGCAATGTGAGTTGCTAAATCGTGTCTTCGAGCCAGTGACAATGTAGATGTCATCCAGGAAAGCCCATATCTTGTTCGACACATTTGCAAATGCTTGTGTCATGCCAATTCTTCTCCTATATTGTTCGAGTTTCTTGAATTGTTGTTTTGGTTCCATGAGACCAATGAATTCAAATTGGTGTTTGTTGTTGAGTGTGATCAGTCTTTTGAAGGCTTGCATTGTTTTGACTGATCTTATGTTCCAAATGATTGCTTTCATTGTTTTTTGTTCAAAATGGCAGAAGTTCCTTTTTGAAGTATCAGCTTTGAGGCAGAAACACTGTTTTCTTTTGATTGCTTCTTTGGTTGGTTCCCTTTTCCGGTTAGCTTCATTGCTTGGACTGGTGATATGTCGCCTTGCCTTGCTCTATTTTTGATGTTCTGTGAGCTGTCTTCTTCATCTAAATCATTTCCTGTGCTTTCTTCAAAAACATTCTGGATGTTAGAAGATGCTGACTTTGTTCTGGGCTTGAAGATTGCTTGCAGTTGAGCTCTTAAAGACCCTGATTTTATGCTTATGTCCTGGTCTATGATTGACAGATGTTGGTTTTTCTGGAACTGTTGTTTCATATTGTCATTGTTATCATTTTCCTCTTCTTGCATTCCATCCGGAAGTTCCCCATCTTCCGAGCTTTCCTCCAATTGTTCAGACCATAGCCTCCCTGTGATTTGTTTTAAATGTGTTACTGATCCTGCTTCTGTCTGATTCATTTCTTCTGTCTTGTCTTTGATCAATGTACCACTCTTTTGTTTAGTGGTAGTGTTATCTGGTATGGTTGAGGATGGTTGCTGTGTGTTATTGAGTGACTGTGGGCTTGAAACTGTTGTTGTGAGTTGCTGGCATCGTTCGACTTGTTGTAAAACCTTTCCTTGACCCATATAGAAGTGGAGTCCCTTATCCTTTCCTCTGTGCTACTTTCAGAGGCCTCAGTTGACGTTTTCTTGTTGCTTGCTATCTCTTTTCTGCTGCTGAAATCTGCTGATTCCAAGAGAGATTGAGGCATTGCTGTTTTTTGCAGAGATTGTTTGGTTTCCTGTGCTGGTTGTCCATCTGAAAACAGAGGTAATCGTACTGTATTTTGACCCATTCAGTCCTGATTTCCCCTGTTACTTCATTTTCAATATCTAACCTGACTTGTTTGGGCAAATCTGCCAAAAGGTCCACCAGCACTTTTACCCTTGCACAACTGGGCCTCGCCTTATTTATTGTTGCTAGGTCGAGATGAACCGGTTTCCCCACTGCTGAGGCTAAAGAGAACAGACATTCTTTCACAAAGTATGTAGGTAACAAATGTGGGAAAGAAATCCACGCCATTGCCATTGGGGTTTCTTCACCCATTTTGAATTTTGTGTCATAAATTTGCTGCCGCATCTGATATTCATGCCCGTCCTTAGCTCTCAAGTAGTAGGTGCTTTTGGAGGTATTTTGATAAAATCCTCCCACAACGATTGTCTGATAAGAACTAGTTTGTCTCTGAAGAAGCCAACGTTGTACTCGCCTTTGATTTCGCACTGTGTCGGAATGATTCTCCTCAATTCCTGTATCTTAGGCCACCCATAGGAGAATTTACCCAGTACCGCATACTGTAGACCTTCGATGATATTCATGCGCGTCACCTCTGTTTTCGTGTATTTAATGATTGGTTGTCCATGCATGTAGATTGGTCTTCTGAAGGGGATGGGATCGATTTTTTGGTTAGGGTTTGCAGAGTTTGGAGAATTTAGGGTTATTGGTTTTAGGATTTTGGTGTAATCTAGTGGTTGGGGTGTGATTATAGGTGTGTTTGTGACTGGGTGGGTGTTCGTCGAGGGCTGGCCAGCCGGTTTATCACCGGCCGACGACGCCATGAGCGTCTGTGTGTAGCTTGCGAAGAAGACGAGGTTTTCTCTCTCTTATCGCCTGTAAGTCGTACTGGATGGGTGTTCTCTCTTTCGGTTATCTCATGATGGTCCTGTAGGCCCATTTACCCATGATGGTGTGATAAGAAAGATACATTACGTTGTTACTCGGTTGAGTATGGCACCGGGTGCCCGTCGCGGCCCTACCATTTGGGTCGTGACAATGACCTTTCATGCTTGAGTGATAGGCAAAAGTTTTTTTGGGGTTAACCCACTAGGAAGGGTTCTCAACAGCAACAACAGGTATGGGGGTGACAAAACCAGCAGCCTTAGTCTCTCATACAATTGTGCTATGGTTTCAGCAATTGGGGTGTATTATTTGGGAGCTCTGCAGTTAATGTTTAGTCTTGGCTTTACGTAGTTTTGGTGGGCGGGTGGAGGTGAATCGTAATATCCAGGATGGGTATTATATGTATGGTAGGTGGTGGCAGGGTACTGGTATTTTGGAGGTAAAGGTTAATATGTGGGTGGAGGTGTTTGGTATGTAATGAGTTACTTAAGGCCTTGGGCTACCATCATGGCACCCACTTTTTTCTCCTTCGAGATACCTCCTAACTGCAAGGCTTTATTTGTGGCTTGCAGTGCCTCAAAATTAGTCACCATCCCACTCTTGATTCATTATTCTATCTGTCATGCCCCGCCCGGCGGGCCCGCGACACGGGCACCGGGCCCTGCTTGCAGAGCACCGGCGAACCCTTCGTCCCCGTTAACTTATTGACCTTCTTTTACTTATCATTTCAAACAATAGATCATTAAATTAAACCGCCTCCGGAGACACACTCCGTGCACATGCATATATATTTACAAATCCGTGGAAACGTATTACCATGTTTTGGACATAAAGTTTACAAATATACATACCCAACAACTGTCCACATACGACTGTCATTTGTCTAATGAACCTCTATGGGAATAAACACAAAACATCCTATGTCGGAACAGGGCCCCGACATGCCCAAAATATCTACACAAAATGCATACCCAATTATAGCAAGTCCGAAAGATGAATCTTGCTATTCCTGCTGAACTGGTGACCTACTGCGGTGGGGGAGCTCTGTCTGCCAATCTATTTGGACCTGCAGCACGATATGCAGCGTCCACAAAGTAAAGGATGTCAGTACGGAAAATGTACTGAGTATGTAAGACAGGAATACAACATGAAAGCAGTAATATAAATCTTAGGATAGAAACAAACAACTCATAGCAACGGAATTGCCTCTGAGGGCAGCTAACCATAACATTATTATTATAGGACTCCTTTCCATAATTATAGAGATATATTTATACCATTACAAGGTTTGCCAGTTTCATATACATTCACATTACCGGATGCACTACGTAACCATTACCTTAGACCATTACCTGCGCTACTGTGGGCTTGTCATTTTCATATTCATTAAATGTTACCGTAACCAATTACATGAACCTACTACGTACAATCACATACAATCACATATGGTCACATACAATCACATACGCCTCCATACAATTTAAGAATACCTTTTTAACAATGTAATTATGGGACTCAAATGTCACGCCCCGCCCGGCAGGCCCGCGACACGGGCACCGGACCCTGCTTGCAGAGTGCCGGCGAACCCTTCACCTGACTTCCCTTATTACTTATAAGGTGTGTCGTGCTCACGTGGATGGCAAGTGATAATATAACAACAGTAATAATAATAACAATAACCTTCCGTGATACCGTACAATATCATAGGCATACGTTTATACACAACGTGGCCAACTAGGCTACAATACAAAACCATACAACATGGTACATGCGTTTGCCGACAAGGCAATCCAACTGCGCATAGCCCAACACTTGTCTATACACATACTGACATTTGTCTATTGAGCCTCTATGGAAATATACAAAATAGAACCCCTCACTACTCTTTGTAAACATATTTAAGAAATAAACTACTTTGTTCATACATGGAGCATATATCACGAACTACTTCAAATACTTCAACGGAAAATCTACCTACAGAGGTATGTTTATTTATCATTATGAATAGCTAAACTTCTATACCAAATTTCGGGGTGCGGAATTCATTCTATTATTTTAAGGGTTAGGAAAGGCTTTTTTGTAGTATTCTTCTTTTAGTGGTATTAATCTTCTTATTTCTTTAATGGTTTCATAAATAAATTCTAAATATTCTGTATCATGTGTTCTAAGGTAGTATGATATATTATCTGAAAGTAATTTTTCTAATGAGTCTTGTGTTCTCATAGTTTTTATCCAGTATTCTAGATATTCATGATTTATATTCATTAATCTTAATATATATATAGGTCATATAAGTCTATGTTATTGAATTCATACCATTGTTGATTTATTAGCTGCATGATTTCGGTATATTCTATTATTTCTTCCATAATTAGTAGATCAAATATTTTTTCTTTAACATCATTATTAAGTTTTCTAAGTAGATATAGTACCAGTATTTTATATTGCTGATTATTATATCAGCATCACCGGTATTCTGCCTCTGTGTCTGAGAAGCTACCAAATTAGTCAACAATTGGACCGAAGTTCGCAAGTCCGGGTCTGTAGCATTGGAAGACGAGACTGGGGAAGCTGTGCGGTTTCTGATATTTTCTGGGGGAGGAGGAGTAGATGAAGTCTGGGAAGGCGTTTCACTTTGGCCTTCCATCATATGGGGCAATTGACTGGTCCCCTCTCCGGCATTTATTCCAAGCCGTCCACTATTAACTTGCTTTCCAGCCGAAGGCATCGCTGTAGGAAAACAAGGCAATCATTAGAGATGAACACTTACGACTTAGCTCTAAGCACGATCTAGATTCGGAAAGAAGGTAACATTCCTAAATGTCAGGTAGCCTCTTGATTATAAAAATGTGGCGCGCAACACACCTATAATCAAGACCCTACTAGATATGGCTCATAGACAATTCCTAGGACACGACTTTGCTCTGAAACAACTTCCTGTCACGCCCGGCCCGGCGGGCCCGCGACACGGGCACCGGACCCTGCTTGCAGAGTACCGGCGAACCCGTCGTCACCGTTAACTTATTTACTTTCTTTTACTTATTATTTCAAACAAAAAGATCACTAAATTAAACCGCCACCGGAGACACACTCCGTGCACATGCATATACATTTACAAATCTGTGGAAGCATATTAACATGTTCTAGACATAGAGTTTACAAACATACATACCCAACATTTGTCCACATACTACTGACATTGTCTACGTCTAACTAGCCTCTATGAGAATAAACACAAAACATCCTATGTCGGAACAGGGCCCCGACACGCCCAAAGTAGCTACACAAAATGCATACCCAATTCTAGCAAGTCCGAAAGATGAATCTTGCTATGCCTGCTGAACTGGTGACCTACTGCGGTGGGGGAGCTCCGTCTGCCAGTCTATTAGGACCTGCAGCATGATATGCAACGTCCACAAAATAAAGGACGTCAGTACGGAAAATGTACTGAGTATGTAAGACGGAAACACAATATAAGTATTACAACCCATAAAAATACGTTCATTTAATTATGCTAAAGGGCTAGTTGCGAAAAAAGAACCAAGAACCCGGAAAATGGTCTAAAAATTTCAAAGGAAGCAAAAGTAGCAAAATGCGGTCAGAATGCGGACCGCAGAATTGACAGGTTCCATCGCAGAGTGGAACAGAACCCTGGGCTGGGGGATTGTCAAAAATGCGACCCAAAATGCGATCGCATTTGGTGAATGCGATCGCAGAATGAACATCCCCCATCGCAGAGTGAGGCAGAACACTGGGCTGGACTGATTTCCGAAAAGCGACCAGAATGCGATCGCATTTTGGAAATGCGAACCGCATTTCTGGCCCTTCTGCGTCGCATAGTGCGACAGATTTTCTAGGGCAAAATCTGCGACCAAAATGCGGATCGCATACCCTGTCTGCGACAGGTATGCGATCGCATTTTGGACATTTTTAGGTCCGTGGCTTTTTACCCCTAAACCTATATAAGGGACCCCAAACCCGTCCCTTCCTCATTTTTCTGATTCCCAGCAAGAGTGAAAAGCTCCCAAAGACTTCTGTCAAGTCATAGCATCAAAGCCACCAAATTCCCTTCTTCCAAATCCTCGGTTGAAGGTTAACGGAAGTAAACAAAGGAATTGAAGAACATAAAGGGTCAATAGCTGAATCCCTGCTCCTTCTACAAACCCCATTTGTGGACAAAACCAAGAAATTGAAGGGATAAAGGAAGGAGGCAGAATAATTCGCATGCAAGGTAAGTTACTACTCCCTTTCATGTGGTTTTCCCCCAAACGTTCATGGTAGGTGGGTTATGTGCGTATGGGAACTTAAAATAGAAATAGGAGCTGCAGAGTCAAATAAATTAAGTTGAACAACAATGAATCATGAACATTGTGGGTTGTAAATAGGTTGCATGTGCTGTACACAACGTTAATGAAGATTAGGGGAACAAGGAGTGTAGAGAATCACTACATGAAATTTGGGAATTTTGGTTGATAATGGCTATCAAGCGTAGTAAGTAACCGTTAAGCTATTCTTAAATTGTAGATTAAAGAATTGTGACGAATTGCGTAGCGTAGAGCCGACGCAATATAGCATCAGGTATGTAAGACTATACCGTTCTTTCTTTTGCACGAGAGTACAATGCTACAAATGAGCCCCCAAAGATTACTCTACTCTTAGAAGCTAGTATTGCGTGTTGTTCCCCAAAGATTACCTTTGCTTCGTAGTAATAATGTTGATGGAAGTCTTCGAGTCCTATAATTATTTCGATAAAAAGATATTCATAAGTACATGAGGAAGAAGGGGCAATAAGTATAACAAGTGAGGACACAAGTCGTGAGTAAGCTAGCTATGTGTTGCGTGTATATGTGTGTGTATGTATGATTGAATTTGTATGACCACGCCTAATGAAGAAATGATTAAATGAGCCTAGCATGCAATAGTTGTTTATACACCGAGCCGTTCTATAGGTCGGCCGGGCAGGCACCTAGTGTGCAACTATATATATATGTATATGCTTTATTACACCGGGCCGAGCTAAAGCCGGACAGGCAGTTATACACCGAGCCGTTTTGTAAGTCGGCCGGGCAGGCACCTATTGTGCATTTATATTAACACCAGGCCGAACTAAGATTCGGATGGGCAGTCACCATTGATCAGTTGGGAAGTTAACGATAAAGCCCACAGAGGCATGTTTATTGATTATGATCCTGCATGAGTGTATATAATGTAATTGTTTAAAGTAATGACTATGTGATTTTACATGGTACGTTCATGTAATTGGCTACGGTATCATTAAATGAATATGAAAATGACAAGCCCACAGTGGCGCAGGAAGCGGTCGGAAGGTCATAATTATCTTTCATTAAATGCTAGGATTGTGGCGTCCGAACGAAGCCTTTGAAAGCTAAGACCCCTCCCCCTGTAATATTATCATTCCTAGATCCATACATTCGGGGACGAATGTTCCTAAGGGGGGGGGGAGAATGTTACAACCCGTAAAAATATGTTCATTTAATTATGCTAAAGGGGTAGTTACGTAAAAAGAACCAAGAACCTGGAAAATGGTCTAAAAATTTAAAAGGAAGCAAAAGTAGCAAAACGCGGATCGCAGAAGACAAATGCGACCACATAATTGACAGGTTCCATCGCAGAGTGGAACAGAACCCTGGGCTGGGGGATTGTCAAAAAAACGATCCAAAATGCGATCGCATTTGGTAAATGCGATCGCAGAATGAACATTCCCCATCGCAGAGTGAGGCAGAACACTGGGCTGAACTGATGTCCGAAATGCGACCAGAATGCGATCGCATTTTGGAAATGCGAACCGCATTTCTGGCCCTTCTGCGTCGCATACTGCGACAGATTTTCTAGGGCAAAATCTGCGAGGAAAATGCGGACCGCATACCCTGTCTGCGATGGTATGCGATCGCATTTTGGATTCCCAGCAAGAGTGAAAAGCCCAAACCCGTCCCTTCCTCATTTTTCTGATTCCCAGCAAGAGTGAAAAGCCCCCAAAGACTTCTCTCAAGTCATAGCATCAAAGCCACCAAATTCCCTTCTTCCAAATCCTTGGTTGAAGGTTAACGGAAGTAAACAAAGGAATTGAAGAACATAGAGTGTCAATAGCTGAATCCCTGCTCCTTCTACAAACCCCATTTGTGGACAAAGACCTAGAAATTGAAGGAATCAAGGAAGGAGGCTAAATAATTCGCATGCAAGGTAAGTTACTACTCCCTTTCATGTGGTTTTCCCCCAAACGTTCATGGTAGGTGGGTTATGTGCGTATGGGAACTTAAAATAGAAATAGGAGCTGCAGAGTCAAATAAATTAAGTTACACAACAATGAATCATGAACATTGTGGGTTGTAAATAGTTTGCATGTGCTGTACACACCCTTAATGATGTTTAGGGGAAGAAGGAGTGTAGAGAATCACTACATGAAATTTGGGAATTT
>MCJB01025313.1:77729-111967 GCA_002018475.1 Nicotiana obtusifolia | reverse complement strand
GACGAATTGCGTAGCCAAGAGCCGACACAATAAGCACCAGGTATGTAAGACTATACCGTTCTTTCTTGTGCACGATTCCTATTGAGTACAATGCTACAAATGAGCCCCAAAGATTACTCTACTCTTAGAAGCTAGTATTGCGTATGTTGTCCCCCCCTTCATGAAAAGATTATCTTTGCTTCGTAGTAATAATGTTGATGGAAGTCTTCGAGTCCTATAATTATGTCGATAAAGAAAAAGATATTCGTAAGTACATGAGGAAGAAGGGGTAATAAGTGTAACAAGTAAGAATGCAAGTCGCCAGTAAGCTTGCTCTGTGTTACCTGTATGCGTATGTGTATGTATGATTGAATCTGTATGATCAAGCCTAATGAAGAAATGATTAAATGAGTCTAGCATGCAATAGTTGTTTATACACCGAGCCGTTCTATAGGTCGGCCGGGCAGGCACCTAGTGTGCAACTATATATATATGTATATGCTTTATTATACCGGGCCGAGCTAAAGCCGGACGGGCAGTTATACACCGAGCCGTTTTGTAAGTCGGCCGGGCAGGCACCTATTGTGCATTTATATTAACACCAGGCCGAACTAAGATTCGGATGGGTAGTCACCACTGATCAGTTGGGAAGTTAACGATAAAGCCCACAGAGGCATGTTTATTGTTTATGATTCTGCATGGGTGTATGTAATGTAATTGTTTAAAGTAATGACTATGTGATGTTACATGGTACGTTCATGTAGTTGGCTACGGTATCATTAAATGAATATGAAAATGACAAGCCCACAGTGGCACAGGAAGTGGTCGAAGGTAATGATTATGTAATGCATCCGGTAATGTGAACGTATATGAAACTGGCAAACCTTGTAAGGGAAAAAATCTATCTCAATATCTGTAATGATGGAAATAGGTCCTATAATGATAATGTTACGGTTGGCCGCCTTCAGAGGCGATTCAGTCGCTATGAGTTGTCTGCTTCTATCCTAATGCCTATATTATTGTTTTCACATTGTACTTCTATCTTACATACTCAGTGCATATTTCGTACTGACGTCCTTTACTTTGTGGACGCTGCATATCGTGCTGCAGGTCCTAATAGATTAACAGACGGAGCTCCCCCACCACAGTACACTACCAGTTCAGCACACATAGCAAGGTTCATCTTCCGGACTTGCTATACTTGGGTATGCATTTTGTATAGATGTATTGGGCATGTCGGGGCCCTGTTCCGACGTAGGTTGTATTTTGCATGTTTCTATAGAGGCTCAATAGACAATTGTTAGCATGTGCATAGATAACCGTTGGGCTATGTGTAGTGGAATCGCCGTGTCGGCAAACGTATGTACCATGTTGTTTGGTTTTGTAGTGTAGCCTAGTTGACTACGTTGTGTATAAACGCATGCTTATGGTGTAGTACAATATCACGGAAGGCTAATGTTATTATTACCGTTGTTGTTATATGATCACTTGCCATCCATGTGAGTGCGATACACCTTATAAGTAATAAGGGCAGTCAGGTGAAGGGTTCGCCGGCACTCTACAAGCAGGGTCCGGTGCCCGGTCGTGGCCCCCTAGGTCGGGTCGTGACAGGAAGTGGTATCAGAGCAAAGTCATGTCCTAGAATATTCTATGAGCCGTGTCTAGTAGGGTCTTGGTTATAGGTGTGTTGCGCGCCACATTTCATAACCAGGAGGCTACCTGACATTTAGGAATGTTACCTTCTTTCTGAATCTAGATCATGCTTAGAGCTAAGTCGTAAGTATTCATCTCTAATGCTTACCTTGTTCTCCTACAGCGATGCCTTCGACTGGAAAGCAAGTTAATAGTGGACGGCTTGATATAAATGCCGGAGAGGGGACCAGTCAGCTGCCCCATATGATGGAAGGCCAAAGTGAGATGCCTTCCCAGACTTCATCTACTCCTCCTCCCCCAGAAAATATCAGAAACCGCCCAGTTTCCCCAGTCCCGTCTTCCAATGCTACAGATCCGGACTTGCGAACTACGGTCCAATTGTTGACTAATTTGGTAGCTTCTCAGAAACAGAGGCAGAATACCGGTGATGCTGATAAATCAGGTAGTACCAGAGTTCGTGTATTTATTAACCTAGATCCTCCTGTGTTTACTGGGTTAGACACCAAAGAGGACCCACAAGCTTTTATTGATCAGATACACCGCACACTGCGGGTTATGCATGCTAGTGATACAGAGGTAGTAGAGTTGGCTTCTTATCGGCTGCGAGATCTAGCAGTCTCCTGGTATGATAGTTGGGAAAGGTCCAGGGGTCCAAATGCTCCTCCACTTGTGTGGAATGAATTTTCTGAAGCATTTCTTCGTCATTACCTACCAGTTGAGGTACGACGGGCCAGAACTGACAGATTCTTGAACCTTAAACAAGGTAATATAAGCGTACGAGAATACAGCATGCAGTTTGACACATTAGCAAGGTATGCTCCCCACATGGTAGCCGAGATGGGCGATAGGGTCCATCTGTTTGTGAACGGATTGGGACCCCATCTGATAAACGAGTGCACTACGGCATCCTTGATAGAGGGCATGGATATTTCTCGTATCCAGGCTTATGCCCAGACGTTAGAGGAACGTATGCGCCAGCAAAGGGTGGATAGAGAGCAGGAAAGGGACCAGCATAAGAGGTCAAGAGTGACAGGGTACTCTGGTGATTCTAGGGGTGGTGTCAGACCCCATTTTTCGAGGATTTCGGCACCGCCTGCAACTAGTGCCCCTCGACAGTTCCGGAAACTAGTCAGATGCGACCCCCACCACCACGTTGTGGACAGTGCGGCAGGGCCCATTCCGGACTATGCCGTCAAGGTTTTCATGCATGTTACTTTTGCGGACAGCCTGGCCATATGGGAGGTGGTGGTATGGTTCAGCCAACCGGATCTGTGTCCGGTTCTTCATTATCTATTCGACCTCCAGTATGAGGTCCTCAGCAGCCAGCAGTACGTGGCAGAGGCAACAGTGCTATGCCGGGCCCGAGCGGTGTTCAAAACCGCATATATGCTCTAGCAGGCCGACAGGACCTTGAGTCATCCCCAGATGTTGTTACAGGTATATTATCAGTGCTTTCTGATGATGTGTATGCATTGATTGATCCCGGGTCCACGCTGTCTTATGTTACACCCCTTGTGGCCGATAAATTTGATGTTGCACCCGAGTTACTAAACAAACCCTTTGCGGTGTCCACTCCTATCGGAGATTCTGTGATTGCCAGGAAAGTGTATAAGGTTTGCACTGTGACGATTTGCAATCGTCCGACCTCGGCAGATTTAATCGAGTTAGAAATGCTTGATTTTGATGTGATAAATGGGAATGGAGTGGTTGGCATCGTGTTATGCCAGTGTTGATTGTCACACCAAGGTGGTGAAATTTCAATTCCCTGATGAACCTGTCCTCGAATGGAAGGGAAACGTTGCTACACCTAAAGGTAGGTTTATTTCCTACCTCAAGGCAAGCAAGATAATCTCTAAAGGCTGTATCTATCACCTTGTTCGCGTCAGGGACGCAGAGGCGAAGTCGCCTGTCTTACAGACTATTCCAGTGGTCAATGAATTTCCGGATGTCTTTCCTGATGAACTTCCAGGTCTTCCTCCTGAAAGGGAAATCGAGTTTGGCATCGATGTGTTGCCGGATACTCGTCCATTTTCTATTCCGCCGTATAGAATGGCCCCAGCAGAATTGAGGGAGTTGAAAGCACAGTTGAAGGACTTGCTGGATAAAGGCTTCATTAGGCCTAGCACTTCACCTTGGGGTGCACTAGTTCTATTTGTACGGAAGAAAGATGGATCATTACGCATGTGTATTGATTATCGTCAGTTGAATAAGGTCACCATAAAGAACAAATATCCACTTCCCAAGATTGATGACCTGTTCGACTAGCTCCAGGGAGCTAGATATTTCTCCAAGATTGACCTGCGCTCGGGTTATTTTCAGCTAAGGGTCAAGGAGAGAGACATTCCGAAAATAGCTTTCCGAACCAGATACGGGCACTTTGAATTTCTGGTAATGTCGTTCGGGCTAACAAATGCCCCAACTGCTTTTATGGATCTCATGAACACGGTATTCAGGCCCTATCTTGATGTGTTCATAGTGGTATTCATTGATGATATCTTGGTGTATTCCCGCTCGGAAGCAGAGCATGTGGGTCACTTGCGAATAGCATTGCAGACTCTTCGGGACCACAAGTTATACGCAAAGCTCGCCAAATGCGAGTTCTGGCTAAACTCGGTGGCATTCTTGGGCCATGTGATATCCGACGAGGGTATTAGTGTCGATACTCAAAAGATCGACGCAGTTAAGAATTGGCCAAGGCCCACTACACCATCAGAAGTCCGTAGTTTCTTGGGATTGGCAGGATATTATAGGCGGTTTGTAGAGGGATTCTCTTCTATATCCGTGCCATTGACTAAATTGACCTAAAAAGCTGCCAAATTTCAGTGGACAGACAAATATGAGCGGAGCTTTCAAGAGCTGAAAGATAGACTGACCTCCGCTCCGGTTCTTACTCTTCCCGAAGGAACTGAAGGCTATGTTGTACACTGCGATGCCTCTAGCATAGGTTTGGGATGTTTGTTGATGCAGCATGGGAAGGTAATTGCTTATGCTTCGAGACAGTTGAAGAAGCATGAGAAGAATTACCCGACCCATGACTTAGAATTGGCTGCTGTGGTACATGCCTTGAAGACATGGAGACACTATCTTTATGGTGTCCAATATATCGGACAGAGGAGCCCAATTCACAGCTAACTTCTGGAAATCCTTCCAGAAAGTTTTGGGTACACAGGTATTTCAGCACAACTTTTCGTCCACAGACTGATGGGCAAGCTGAGCGTATCATTCAAACACTGGAAGACATGTTGCGGGCATGTGTGTTAGATTTCAAAGGAAGTTGGGATGACCACCTTCCACTGATAGAGTCTGCATATAACAACAGCTATCACTCCAGCATAAAAATGGCCCCATATGAGGCATTGTATGGGAGAAAGTGTAGATCACCGATTGGGTGGTTCGAAGTGGGTGAAACTGAATTATATGGCCCAGATTTGGTTCACCAAGCAGCTGAAAAAGTAAGAATAATACAAGGACGACTGAAGACTGCACAAAGCAGGCAAAAGTCCTATTTTGACGTTCGGCGTCGTGATTTAGAATTTCAGGATGGTGACTGGGTGTTCCTGAAAGTCTCACCAATGAAAGGAGTCATGCGTTTTGGGAAGAAGGGTAAATTGAGCCCCAGATATATTGGTCCTTACCAAGTCCTCCACCGAATTGGAAAAGCTGCCTACAAGTTGCAGCTGCCATCCGAAATGGATTTTGTCCATCCGGTATTCCATGTGTCCATGCTAAGAAAGTGTATCGGAGACCCTTCCCGGGTCATCCCTATCCAAGACATCCAAATCACCGAGGACCTAACATACGAGGAAATGCCAGTGGCCATATTGGACCGGCAGGTCCGCAGGCTAAGAACGAAAGATGTGGCTTCGGTAAAGGTGTTGTGGAGAAATAAGAATGTGGAGGAAATGACATGGGAAGCCGAGGAAGAGATGAGAGCTAAATACCCATATCTGTTCCCAGCGGTAGATGGCAATGGTGATGCCAAGGAGGCGCAGAAAGCATCGGAGGACGAAACATTTTCCTGAGGTAAATCGGAAGCTCATAATTATCTTTCATTAAATGCTAGGATTGTGGCGTCCGAACGAAGCCTTTGAAAGCTAAGGCCCCTCCCCCTGTAATATTATCATTCCTAGATCCATACATTCAGGGACGAATGTTCCTAAGGGGGGGAGAATGTTACAACCCGTAAAAATACGTTCATTTAATTATGCTAAAGGGGTAGTTACGTACAAAGAACCAAGAACCCGGAAAATGGTCTAAAAATTTCAAAGGAAGGAAAAGTAGCAAAATGCGGTCAAAATGCGGACTGCAGAAGATAAATGCGACCGCATAATTGACAGGTTCCATCGCAGAGTGGAATAGAGCCCTGGGCTGGGGGATTGTCAAAAATGCGATCCAAAATGCGATCGCATTTGGTAAATGCAATCGCAGAATGAACATTCCCCATCGCAGAGTGAGGCAGAACAATGGGCTGAACTGATGTCCGAAATGCGACCAGAATGCGATCGCATTTTGGAAATGCGAACCGCATTTCTGGCCCTTCTGCGTCGCATAGTGCGACAGATTTTGTAGGGCAGAATCTGCGACCAAAATGCAGACCGCATACCCTGTCTGCGATGGGTATGCGATAACATATTGGACATTTTAAGGTCCGTGGCTTTTTACCCCTAGACCTATATAAGGGACCCCAAACCCGTCCCTTCCTCATTTTTCTGATTCCCAGCAAGAGTGAAAAGCCCCCAAAGACTTCTCTCAAGTCATAGCATCAAAGCCACCAAATTCCCTTCTTCCAAATCCTCGGTTGAAGGTTAACGGAAGTAAACAAAGGAATTGAAGAACATAGAGGGTCAATAGCTGAATCCCTGCTCCTTCTACAAACCCCATTTGTGGATAAAGACCTAGAAATTGAAGGAATCAAGGAAGGAGGCTGAATAATTCGCATGCAAGGTAAGTTACTACTCCCTTTCATGTGGTTTTCCCCCAAACGTTCATGGTAGGTGGGTTATGTGCGTATGGAAACTTAAAATAGAAATAGGAGCTGCAGAGTCAAATAAATTAAGTTACACAACAATGAATCATGAATATTGTGGGTTGTAAATAGGTTGCATGTGCTGTACACACCCTTAATGAAGTTTAGGGGAAGAAGGAGTGTAGAGAATCACTACATGAAATTTGGGAATTTTGGTTGATAATGGCTATCAAGCGTAGTAAGTAACCGTTAAGCTATTCTTTAATTATAGATTAAAGAATTGTGATGAATTGCGTAGCCAAGAGCCGACACAATAAGCACCAGGTATGTAAGACTATACCGTTCTTTCTTGTGCACGATTCCTATTGAGTACAATGCTACAAATGAGCCCCAAAGATTACTCTACTCTTAGAAGCTAGTATTGCGTATGTTGTTCTCCCCTTCCTGAAAAGATTATCTTTGCTTCGTAGTAATAATGTTGATGGAAGTCTTCGAGTCCTATAATTATGTCGATAAAGAAAAAGATATTCGTAAGTACATGAGGAAGAAGGGGCTTCTGCCTAAAAAATAAAGACATTGGGAAGGACAGCTGCACAAGCAAACAAATCACAATGAAGGCAATAATCTAGAACATAAGATCAGTCAGAACAATGCAAGCTTTCGAAAGATTGATCACACTCAACAACAAATATCACTTTGAATTCATCGGGATAATGGAACCAAAACAACAATTCAGAAAGCTAGAGCAGTATAGAAGAAGAATTGGCACAATGCAAGCAATTGCGAATGTTTCAAACAAAATTTGGGCTTTTGTAAATGATGAATATAACATCATAGTGCTAGCAGACACCATCCAGCCATTGACACTGCAACTAACACACACAGTGACAAAGGAGAAGCTAATCCTTACGCTTGTCTATGCAAAATGCACACCAGAAGAAAGAGTGGAACTCTGGGACTCAATATATGATCTGTCACGAGCAATCACTGGCCCATGGCTAGTTGGAGGAGACTTCAATGTAATTTGCGATCAAGAAGAGAAATTTGGAGGACTCCCAGTCCCGTTCAATGAGGTGGATGATTTCAACCATTGTATAAATGTCAGCAGCTTGACAGACTTGGGATTCAAAGGAAGTATTTATACATGGTGGAATGGGCGAGCAGATGAGGAATGCATATTCAAAAGGTTAGACAGATGTCTAGCCAACCAACTGTTACAACAAGCTTTCCCAACAATTGAAATCAACCACCTCTCCAAAATTGGATCCGATCACAGTCCTATGATGATTCACTTCGATCGGGAACCAATCAAAATAAAAAAACCATTCAAATTTCTCAACTTCTGGATAAGACAGGATTCCTTTCAGGCAGTGGTACAAGAGAACTGGCAAGCAGACTTCCAGGGCGACCCCTTCATCATCTTCAATCATAAAATGAAAAAACTAAAGACAGCCTTAACACTTTGGAGTAAGGCAACTTTTGGGGACATTTTCCAGATCATAGCAAGCATGAAGGAAGTGGTGCTAGTACATGAAAAACAATTTGAAGAGAGACCTACGGCACAAACAGAGAAAGACTGCAAAAGGTACAAGCACAACTGCTGAGACACTTAGCAGTAGAAGAACAATTTTGGAAACAAAAAGCAGGGATGTCCTGGTTCAAAGATGGAGACAGAAATACAAAATTCTTCCATATGCAAGTAAATGGAAGAAGAAAGAAGCTTCAGCTTAATAGAATAAAAGATAGCTCAGGCACATGGCTAGAAGATCAAGAGCAGATAGTGGAAGCAGCCATCTCTTTCTTCAAAGAACAATTCACCGAACAAAGCACCCCCACGGACTTCAGCATTCTTGATAACATCCAGCAATTGATAAGCCCACAACAGAATGAGGAGCCAAATAGAATCCCAACAAAAGAAGAAACCAAAAAGCAGTCTTCAGTCTTAACAAAGATAGTGCAGGAGGCCCGGATGGCTTCACAGGAGCTTTCTACCAGTCATGTTGGGAAATAATTAGAGAGGACATTCAAAACATGGTTACAGCATTCTTCTCAGGAAGATCCTTCCCCAAAAGCATAACACACACAAAACTTGTACTCATCCCAAAGAAGAAAGAAATTGAATCCTTCTCAGATCTAAGGCCAATCAGCTTGAGCAATTACATAAATAAGGTCTTCTCAAGGATCCTACATGAAAGGCTACTGCACATCCTCCCATCCCTAATCTCGCAGGAGCAAGCTGGCTTTGTAAAAGGCAGAACAATTGTAGAAAATGTTATACTGGCACAGGAGATTATCACTGAGATTGGAAAAATAGTGAAGGCAGGACCAAATGTGGTCATCAATCTAGACACGACTAAAGCTTTTGATAGAATATCATGGCTGTACATTGCAAATGTTCTCAGGAGAATGGGATTTGATGAAACTTTCATAGGCATGGTCATGGACATACTAGGCAATAACTGGTACTCAATTCTTGTAAATGGCCAACCAAATGGTTTCTTCAAATCAACAAGAGGGGTCAAACAAGGAGACCCACTGTCCCCCACTCTACTCATCGTAGCAGCAGAAGCACTTTCAAAAGGGTTAAATGCACTGCTATCAAACAACTGCTTCAAAGGCTTCGGAATGCCAAAGAGAAGCCCAAAAATTAATCACTTAGCATATGAAGATGACATGATCACATTTGCCTCAACAGATGTCAATTCATTGCAAATGATCATGGAAACATTAAAAGCATATGAAGCATCCTCAGGACAGCTTATAAACAAGAGCAAGTCAGCTATCTATTTGCATCACTCAGCAACACAAGAGGTAGTGGAAAGAACTGAAAGAATCACAGGAATTGAAAGGCAACATTTTCCATTCACATACCTAGGTTGTCCCATCTTCTACTCAAGAAAGAAAATCATCTACTACCAAGGCATTGTGAACAAGATTCAAGATAGACTTCACTCATGGAAAGGGAAATTACTATCCATAGGAGGAAGAACCATTCTAATAAAGCACGTCCTACAAAGCATGCCAATACATTTGCTATCGGCAATGAATCCTCCCAAGCAAGTAATCAACAACATCAACAAATTGTTCGCCCAATTCTTCTGGAGCAGCACAGTAGGAGGTACCAGCAGACACTGGGCATCATGGGACAACTTATGTCTTCCACAAGAAGAAGGAGGAGCAGGATTTAGATCCCTCCATGACATCTCAAAGGCCCTCTTCTGCAAACTATGGTGGAATTTCAGAACCAATCCTAGTCTATGGAGTGCATACATGACACAGAAATACTGCAAAACACACAACGTAGTAACTGTGCAATGGAGGAAAGGATCACAGACTTGGAAAAAAAATGCTTGAGAGCAGGGAGATAATAGAACATCAAATAGCTTGGAAACTGAAGATGGGATCCTCACTCTTCTGGTACGACAACTGGACTAAGCTTGGAGCTCTATACTTCCTAATCCCACCACACCTTCCAACTGATGAATCAATTCAGAATGTGAATGACACCCTGATAAATGGCAGCTGGAATGCACATCAACTCACAACTCACTTAAATCAAGAGCTAGTGGAACACATCATCACCAATGTAAAGCCACCAAGAACAGAGCATATAATGGACATCCCGTACAGGATGCTTCAGAATCAGGGCCACTTCACAGTCATATCAGCATGGGAATACCTGAGGAAAAGGGAAGACCCCAAATTGGCTTATGAAAAGATATGGGTGAAGGGTCTCCCTTTCAAAATTGCATTCTTCATGTGGAGAGTATGGAGAGCTAAACTACCATTAGATGATATTATAAAAAGATGGGGATACCAATTGCCTTTGAAATGCTGGTGTTGCACTGATCCAAAAGAAGAGAGCATGACTCATCTTTTCTACACATCGAGCATAGCTAAAAGAGTTTGGAAACACTTCATGCAAATAGCAGGAATCTCAATTGAGGAACTAAATTTCCACCAAGCAATAATAAAATGCTGGACTATACAAACAGTCAGCAGAATGAAGCCAATTATGCAGGCACTCCCATCGTGCATTATATGGGAATTGTGGAAAAGGAGAAATAGCTATAAGCATGGTGAATCAGTCACAACAGGCAGAGTCATTTACCAAATCTCCACAACATTGCAAAACTTGGTGCACACAAGAAAGCCAGGACTTAAAGTACCTCACAAATGGCAAGAGCTCATCCATATGTTGGAGAACTACACTCCAAAAATAAGCTACAAAAAGATCTTCTGGGATCCTCCACAGCCTGGATGGCTAAAGATCAATACAGATGGAGCCTCAAGAGGAAACCCAGGAAGAAGTTCAATTGCCTTTTGTGTGAGAAATCAAAAAGGAGATCTTATCTATGCACTCGGAACAGAATGCATACAAGGAACAAAAACAGAAGCATAAGCAAAAGCAATACTTGAAGCACTGAGATATTGAAACACACAAAAACTCAACAACATCTGGCTTCAAACAGACTCAATGCTACTAAACAATATCATTAATGGCACTGTGAAGTTACCTTGGAGCATTGCAAAATACATCGAGGACATCCTCCATTTCAAAAGCTGCCTTGAATTGATAGTCACACATACCTATAGAGAGGGAAAGCAGCTTGCTGATCATCTGGCCAACTATGCACTTAACATCGGCAGAATTGAGTGTTGCCATTTCAACCAACTCGACACAACTGGGAAGAAAATCCTGAACACAGATAAATCAAAATGCCCTTAACTAAGAGTGAAAGTGACAAAGGGAACATAGAAGTGCTTAATAAGGGAATACTGATTCATAACATGATACATTGGCACTTACTAACTGTACTGTTTTCATGTGCAGAATACAGGAGGAACAACAGCTCAATGGCAGCAGCATTCTCAAAAGGAATGCTGAAATTACATCTGCTAATCACTTTGTTTCTTCTGCAGGATATATGGGAACAGCAAAAGCAGCAACATGGACAATATCAGATCAGTACCAGCCCTCAGAGAAACCTTACACATCAAAGGAAAAGAGGGAATATCAAACAAACAGCATTGGTCATATCAGAATGCACACAACAACACTGGCAGAAGTCAGTAATGGCAACCTCAGAAACAATGAAAAAAGCCCATCACAAAGAGCATGAACAAAAGAAAAGGCACAATCTGGAACAGCAGGAAGACCAAAAGACCAGGAGAAACAGTAATGGCAACCTCAGAAACAAGGCAGCAAGGCTTGAAACATCAGCTAACCAATATGCAACACACAGAAGCAACAAAAACAATGAAAACAGAAGGAAGGATCAACCAGATGCACTGGGAAGACCATCCATGAGCAAAGCACAGCAGAAGGATATCTCAAGGACAGGAAACACCCACTGGAGAATACTGCAGATCAAAAAACACAACCATATCTTAAGTCAATCACCATTCACAACACTGCAGCACAACAGGACAACTATAAGGAGCAGCAAACAACAACAAAGACAGACAGAAATAACTGGGAATCTGCAAATGCACGCAGCAGAGATCAAATGGAGCTTAATGCAGCTTACTTATCCAGCAACTTCAGACAAAAGGAAACAGAATTTGCGGGAAGATGGCAAACAGCAGCATCACAGGAATACCAGCAGCAACTCAGACACAACAGAATCAGGAAGCAGCAGAAGCAGGACACAACTCAGGAATCACACACAATGAACAAAGGAAGAAAAGCAATCACCAGAGTGAAATAAAGATAATCACTGAAGGAAATGCTTTCTATAGGAGTAGGCCATTGGCGCAATTGTATTGTGTGGTATTAGCACCCTCCGTGCTCATTCCAATACAATTGCATCAATTACCTTCTACCTACATTAACATCACTCCTCTCAATTCCAACTTAAAGGGCAAGCACATTAATCATGGTACCAGCATTGACAGCAGAAGCATCCAAAGCAGCCTCAGACATAGCCAGCACTCATCCAGCAGCAGATTCACACAGCTTCAACAGACCACACAGTCAAGACTGACACACATAACAGAACAGGGAGACAATAGGACATTCACACAACATAAGCAGCAATTTAGCAGCAGGAAGGAACACAAAACAAGAAGGAAAACAGGCAGCAAGAAGCAGTCCAGCACAACTAAGAAAATCAGCAGCACCAGCAGGAACAAAACATGCAGCAATCAGCACATTAGCAGCAACAATCTGCTCAACAACAACAGAAAATTCTCACAGCAAAAAGAAGACCAGCACTCTCTGAAACAACCACTAACACACCAGGAAAACACCATCAACAAGCAACAGATCAACACACAGCAGAGAACCAGCAGCAACAGCAGGAACACAACAAGCAGAAAGCAGCAGAACAGCAACAGCAAGGATATTGAACAAGCAATTACTATCCAGCATGCATTGAATTACTACCCAGGACACCATGGAATCAGCAGGAAAGCAATAACAGAAAGTGGAACAGAAGACAGAAACATCAGCAAAAACAGAAGCCAAATGTCACAGCAGGACAATCAAAAACCAACACAACTCTTCAACCTTGAAGCATTTCACTCTGAATTGATACAAATGCATATTCATCTCATAATGGATATCCACTACATCAATTTAGGTCATACACAATTTATAGTTTTTGTACATCAAGGAAGGAACCTAGAATTACTTCATCATGCTTTTGTACAGATGACTATATATCAACTCTATGAGATAGATAGTCATTGCATTAACCTAGGTTCGACTCATCTTGTATATTTTGCACATCAAGGGAGGAACCTTACTATAAATATCCATCACATATGTACCCATAAGCAAAGGTACCTGTACTTTTTTGGGGAAGTAAGGTTCATGTCCCCCTCCGTTTTTGTAAAGTTTAACTACTAAAGCTAATAAAAGACTTATTTTAACCAAAAAAAAAAAATAATACAAGTTCATGGTTAAAAGTGGAAACATGTTTGATATTTACAACATTTTTAGTCTGTTACCCTAATCAAAATACAACCTACACCATGTCAATGGAGCCTCTAAATGCAACAAGAGAGTAGTATCAAAGTGCCGGCAACAAGGCACCGTCTATACCTCAAAACACAATATACAATATCAAGTGACATAAGGCCCCGAAAGTAGAATAGGGCTCACAAACATCTGTTAAGTAGAGGGCAAACTGCTAACGAGGATCAAAGCCGCCTGCTGAGGACCCACCTGCATCCATTAAAAATGCACCCCCGGCAAAAGGGAAATTAGCACATATGGAATAGTACTAGTATGTAGAACTAAATACCCTCTCATGGAATAGAGCACCAACATAAAAGGAGAGGAACATCAAATCAATAAGAAACTCAAGTAATACTAAAATGCCAAGTTAAGAGCAAGGTAAATCCATAAGTAAATATTAAAGTTTAGGAGTTGGGAGATCTTCGGTACCGATACACCACCATGCTTATGGCATGAGGACCGATCTCTACCCTATCGGGTAAGCCATCTCACCCCAATGTGTAAGGGTAGACATAGAAACACAACACCATCACCATGTGTACAACATCGTGTCTAATCACTGCCCGATCGGCTAAGGCGTCTCACCATAATATCTTGTGAGTCTGATGCAAATAAATTTGATCAAGTGTTATCAATGCCATCTATGAACAAGACAAGAAAAGGTGTTGGTTAGCCTTGAAGAAGAGCCAAGCGTCCATAAATCTTACTGTGGACGAATCTTGTGTTGAAGATGTACATTTGTATTTTTATTGTATTATTGTGTAGTTATTGAAGATATTAATTCTTACTTTTTTGGTCCTGCGTGACTATTCTTTAAACTTAGCCAAATTGTGGCCTTTTTGTTAATTAGTTGTTTCCTAGTTGATTTAGGTTACTAGTTAATCTTTTCCTAGTTGAGTTAGGTAAAGGCTCATTCTATATAAGCCTAAACACTTCATTATTTTGACACCTTTTGACATTATTATCAATTAAAAAACGGCAGCACATTGCTCCGAAAATCGTGTGAATTAACTTGTCCAATTTTGTTGTGATTCAAAATTGAACTTGTTCTTTTGTTTGATCGAACAATTTGCAAGACCATTGTTGTCTTGAGGGTTGTTCGTATAGTATAGGTACTCCGTGACTTCATCAAGAAGGTAAGTAGACTAGTTCCTACTTGTTGTCTTGATAGTTCATTGAGCGTCTTACTTCTATCTTTTGTTTTCTTGTTTCCACTTTTTATATTGCATCAGTTATTATCAGAGCTTGTTTTTTCTTACAATCCCAATCCTGTTCCTCGTGCCTTAGAGGTTCTATCTTTAATTTCGTTTTTGATTTATAAATAAAAAAAAAAAAAAAAAAACGTGAAAAAAAAAGAGAATAAAGAAAAACCGAAAATTGTTGTTGGTTGAAGTCGCTAAATCATCTAGGGATTCAAGTCTTGAAGATAGATTGCTAAAGAAACGTTCTTGAGCCGATTCTTAAAGTTCTTGATCGTTAGAAACCGATAATCTTGAAATCTAGAAACTATAGTTGAAATTCTTGAAGGTGCACGATTGAATCTTGAAAATCTTGAAAATCTTGAAGTTCTTGGAATTAAAATTGAAGTTCTTGAAGAGTTTTACGTTGTTCTTGAAGAGGTTCTTGAATCCTCAAACGTTCCTAACGAGATTGCCTTGAATTCTTGAAGTTTTCGAACTTTAATTTGTTGTTCTTGAATATTTTGGTTGAAAAACGTGAGAGAGGGCCTAAGAAGTGTTAGGGAGGCCAAATTTGAGGAGGAGAATAGGAAACTCTAGTTCTAGTCCAAGAAGGAAACAACTCCCAATCCAAAAGGGAGAAGTTTCAAGGAGTTGAAATTCTATTTGGACAAGGAGAGGAGGGGCTAATTTGTGTTGGAAAAGGAAAGTGGGGGACCCAAAAATCCTAAGGGCTAAGGAGAAAGGATTGGTCTTCTCCAAACTAAAGTGGGAAAGCTTCTAAAATTTCCTTATCTCTTCAATTTCGAAATTCTTCTTAATTTCACTACTTCTAATTAGCAATTCTTAGGTAATTTCCCTACTTAAGTAATTACTAATCTTTGAGCTTGTAGGACCTCGTGCTAAAACTCAAAATTTCCACTTTCGTAGATAATTCTTGGCTTCTTGTGCTCACATAAAAAAAGCAGTCCGCCTATCGAGTCGCATAACTTCACTCACCCCGAAGAAAACTATTGATCTTTTGAACTTGAAAGGTTGCTAAGGAACTTGGTCAATTAGAGGAAGCCAATTTGAAGACAAGTGTGAAATCCTACCCAAAAATTTGAGTGAACCCGAGAGTCATTCAAAAAGTGAGAGAGAATTTTAACTAACATTAACAGATTCTCTAGACTTGTTTCTTTTGCAGGTACATGGCTACGAAAGGAGAAAAGGTTGTGACCAACATTACTTTAGCCGAGCTATGGGCTGAAGTAAAGGCACTTAGTATCCGAGTGGAGAACCTTGAAAGAACTACTTTTACTTGGAAGAATATCGAGGAAGGAACTAGTGATGGTTCTACCTTAAGACATGAACATGATTGTACTGTTTGTGAGGTAGAGAGTGACGAGGAGATTGAGGAAGATAAGGGAGCTGATTTGATCGAGTGTGACGATGAAGTTTCTACTAACGTTCACCCCTTGCCTAGTGTTGTTAGTGTTGTTTTGCAGGAATACAAGGACATGTTTTCCGAGGAGATGCCGAGTGGACTACCTCCGTTGAGGGGGGACAGAACACCAAATTGATTTGTTTCGGGGTCACAAATTCCAAACAAACCCGCATATCGAAGCAACCCACAGGATACTAAGGAGTTGCAATGGCAAGTGGATGAGCTATTCAGTAAGGGGCTAGTTCGAGAGAGTCTAAGACCGTGTGCCGTACCCGTGATCTTGGTTCCAAAGAAAGATGGCACCTGGAGTATGTGTGTTGATTGCCGAGCCGTCAACAAGATAACGGTAAAGTATCGTCATCCTATCCCTATGTTATATGACATGCCAGATAAGTTATGTGGTTCGAGTGTGTTTTCTAAGATTGATCTTAGGTCCGGTTATCACCAAATTCGTATGAAACCAAGCCATGAGTGGAAAACTGCAATCAAGACCAAGTTTGGTCTATATGAATCGTTGGTGATGCCTTTTGGTCTCTCCAACGCACCTAGTACGTTCATGCGATTAATAAATCATGTGCTTAAACCGTTTCTTAATAAGTTTGTGGTTGTCTACTTTGATGATATCCTGATTTATAGTAGAAGTTTAGATGACCATGTTGATCACCTAAGGCAAGTTTTTGAAGTATTAAGAACTGAAAAGTTATATGTTAATTACAAGAAGTGTGCCTTTTGTGTAGAGAAAGGTTTATTTCTAGGATTTGTTGTAAGTGTTAATGGTGTTGAAGTAGATGCATCTAAGGTAGAAGCTATTACGGACTGGCCTACTCCTACTACTGTTTCACATGTTAAAAGTTTCCATGGACTAGCTAGTTTTTACAGACGCTTTGTTAAAGACTTTAGCACCATAGCAGCACCGTTCAAGAGTTGGCGAGAAAAGACACGCCTTTTGTGTGGGGGAAGCCGCAAGAGGGTGCCTTCCAAGAGTTGAAACGTAGGCTTAGTTCTGCCCCATTGTTACAATTACCTGATTTTAGTAAGGCGTTTGAAATTGAGTGTGACGCCTCGGGGTGGGAATTGGAGGTGTTTTTATGCAAGATGGGAAGCTTATTGCCTATTTTAGTGAGAAGTTGAAGGGGGCTGCCTTGAATTACTCTACGTACGACAAAGAGTTGTATGCCCTCGTAAGAGCTTTAGCTCATTGGCAACATTACCTATGGCCTAAGGAATTCGTAATTAGGAGTGATCACGAGTCCCTCAAACATCTTAGGGGTCAAGAGAAGCTAAATAAACGACATTCCAAGGGGGTAGAGTTCATTGAGAGTTTTCTTACGTGATACATTACAAAAAGGGAAAGGAGAATGTAGTAGCTGACGCACTATCTAGGAAGTTTGCTTTGGCTATTACGTTAGCGTCTAGGTTGATGGGTTTTGAGAGTATTAAGTCTATGTACGAGCATGACCCTAAATTTAAGAGTGTGTATGATGCCATTACTAGTGGGCAGCGGATTGAGAAGTATCAGTGGCATGATGGGTACCTTTTTAAGAATGGGAGAGTTTGTATACCTGAGTCCTCGTGGCGAGAGTTGTTGGTGCGTGAGGCGCATTGTGGGGGCTTGATGGGACACTTTGGGGTAGACAAGACTTTAGCTATATTAGGGGAACAGTTCCATTGGCCTAAGATAAGGCGAGATGTGGAGAGAATATGTGGAGCGTGTTTTGAGTGTAAAAGAGCTAAGTCTAGGTCTATTAATCATGGTTTGTATACTCCCTTACCCGTTCCTACTAGTCCTTGGGTAGATATCTCGATGGATTTTGTGATGGGGCTGCCGCGATCTAGGGGAGGTCATGATAGCATTTATGTGGTTGTTGATAGGTTTTCTAAGATGGCTCATTTTATTCCTTGTAAAAAATGTGATGATGCACAACATGTTGCTTCTTTGTTCATTGATAATGTATTAAAATTGCATGGTGTGCCTCGAACTATTGTTAGTGATAGGGATGCTAAGTTTTTGAGTCACTTTTGGAAGTGTTTGTGGGGTGCTTTTGGCACCAAACTTTTGTTTTCTACATCACATCATCCACAGACTGATGGTCAAACCGAGGTTGTTAATCGAACCTTGGGAGCTCTTCTTCGAGCTTTGACCAAAGGGAAGTCCGGCACTTGGGCTGACCGATTACCTATTATGGAGTTTGCATATAATAGAACTGTTCATCGCATGACTAGCATTACTCCATTTGAATGTGTTTATGGTTTTAATCCTTTGATACCACTTGATCTTGTTCCTTTGCCGAGAGATGTAGTTATTAGCGTTGACGGAGAAAATCAGGCAGCTGCGTTGCTTGAATTGCATGGTAAGGTGAGGAAAACTTTGGAGGATGCTTATGAAAAGGTAGCGGTCAAGAAGAATAAAGGAAGGAAAAAGCTGGACTTAAAGAAAGGTGACTGGGTTTGGGTGCACTTCCGAAAAGAAAGATTTCCGAACCATCGGAAAGGGAAGTTAGCTCTGCGTGGAGATGGACCATTTCAAGTGCTGCAGAAGATCAATTACGACGCCTATGTTATAGACCTGTCAGGTAGTGTCGCTTTGAAAGATGAAGATGGTTTGATTTCGAGGACGAAATTCTCTCAAGAGGGGGAGAATGATGCAAATAAATTTGATCAAGTGTTATCAATGCCATCTATGAACAAGACAAGAAAAGGCGTTGGTTAGCCTTGAAGAAGAGCCAAGCGTCCATAAATCTTACTGTGGACGAATCTTGTGTTGAAGATGTACATTTGTGTTTATATTGTATTATTGTGTAGTTATTGAAGACATTAATTCTTACTTGTTTGGTCCTGCGTGACTATTCTTTAAACTTAGCCAAATATTGGCCTTTTTGTAAATTAGTTGTTTCCTAGTTGATTTAGGTTACTAGTTATTCTTTTCCTAGTTGAGTTAGGTAAAGGCTCATTCTATACAAGCCTAAATACTTCATTATTTTGACACCTTTTGACATTATTATCAATTAAAAAACGGCAGCACATTGCTCCCAAAATCGTGTGAATTAACTTGTCCAATTTTGGTGTGATTCAAAATTGAACTTGTTCCTTTGTTTGATCGAACAGTTTGCAAGACCATTGTTGTCTTGAGGGTTTTTCGTATAGTATAGGTACTCCGTGACTTCATCAAGAAGGTAAGTAAACTAGTTCCTACTTGTTGTCTTGATAGTTCATTGAGCGTCTTACTTCTATCTTTTGTTTTCTTGTTTCCACTTTTTATATTGCATCAGAGTCGACATAGTCCTTTGCTAGCTATGACTCATCCCAATTAAGGGGAATAACCTCAATATAATATAATAGGAATTTATCCCTCAATCAATCCCTACATCGACACGCGTAGTTTCAAGCTTGAGCATTTATAACCCAGCGTTCCTCGGTGACCTAACGATACTCCAAAAAGAAATTATCATAAAAGGGATCATATACTTTTCATAGCATGTGATACTTCCTTTCATTTTCAGTGGCACTCTTGGCCTCACATGTCATGCCCCGACCTCGAGAAGAGCGACCGGCACTCAACCGAGATAACCCGGCGAAGCAAGCCTGTACAATGCCCTCTACCCAAACTCACCTATGAATAAAGAGAAGTTATATTTCGTTAATTAGACAATGAGAAGGTTGCATGAACAATCCAAATTTCATTACCGTTAGAACTTGATTCAAGATTTCCCAAAATATTACATTACACATTCATAGTTTAGAAGTGGAAACATATGATACAAATACAACATTTCTAATTTGACTTCCCAAAATAAAGGTACCACCAATGCTATGTCTACGGAGCCTCTAATAGATAAAAAAGAGTAGCATGATGATGCCGGCAACAGGGCTCCATCTATACCTCAAAACAATATGCATAGAGGACAAGAAATACCAGACCCCGAAATGAAATGGGGCTCACCTAGTCAGCTAAGGAGAGAGTGTGCTGCTATCACTAATCAATACCACCTGCTATGGAACAACCTGCATCCATTAAAGATGCAGCGCCCCCAGCAAAGAGGACGTTAGTACATATGAAATAGTACTAGTATGTAAAACTAAACACCCTCTCAATAGAACGAGTAACTATAAAAAGGAGAAGAAAACATGCAATCAATAAGAGCCTCAAACAGTACTAAGGAGTCAAGTTAGGCGAAAAGTAAATTTCAAGTAAGTTTCAATATTTTTAAGTTGGGATATCTTTAGTACTGATATATCACCGTGCTTTTAGCACGGAGTCCGATCTTACCCCGATCGGCTAAGCCATCTCACCCCGAGACACCCAAACACAACACCATCATGTGCGCCGCATGGCGTCCGATCTCAGCCTGATCGGCTAAGCCATCTCACCACAATGCCGTGTGGGTCGACATCACATCACATCCTGCTAGCAATAATCTCATCCTATTTAAGGGAAATATATCAACACGTCAGTCTCATCCCATATAAGGGGAAACATCTCGTCACATCAACACGGGGATTTACCCCTCAATGACTCCTACCCCGGCTCGTGTAGTCTCGAGGTTAGGTTATTTCGACCTACCCTTCCTCGGTGACTAAAAGATACTCCCAAAGCATTTATTATTCAAAGGATTTAGAACTCATTTCATAATCTTTCACACATCTTTCTATTTTATTGGCACTAGTGGCCACATTTTTAGTATCATTCTTGGCACGCCGGTCGTATTTCATATTTCATACTCACCCCTAAAACTCTTAGGCGTTACCAAGGATTATCATCAATAAGAGAATTTCAAATCAAGATCTTAATTACACATATGAGCAAACAAGAGTCTTAAGCACATTGAGTTTCTCTACCATGATTAGGCATACTAGCTTGTAATTGAAACAAGATTTTTAAATCACAACACTTTTGATACATTGATCATACTAGATTACATTCTCGGAAGGAATCAAGATATGATAGGAACATTTGGAACAAATTTTGGGTATATACATCTTTCAACACAACACTTATTTTACGATAATCAACTCTATTAGGAAGGACTCAGAACATGAGACATAAGAAATTGAGCCAAACATAATCGCAACTTATGAGGACATCATGGAAATCGATTCTACAAGAGGAGTTTTAGCCAACATACCTCACTTGAGCTTTCTTAAATTACTACAATGTTCTGGAAATCCTAGCGACTTCAATCTATTAGAAACATGACAAATTTGAACCATAATTAGGAAGATACTCGGGGTTTCAGCTCATTTGACCATTTTATCAAGCACTTGGTGTGCATTAAGGTTTCAGGTCCTCCTATGATGGATTCCTTTACCCCACAATCAATCCACACTTCAATAGGCCACCCACAAATACTTCACAACCTTCCTACCACCTTTATTAGTACATGCATACATAAATAACAACTCTTATTCTCAAAACCTTCTTCCTTATTACCTATTCCTAACCCAAATTTCGAAATTAAAGGCTATGGCTAGAGTCTTACCTATTGGATGAAGGTTTTGTGAGTTGTCCATGTGAATTTTTCCTGACTTGAGAGATTGATGAACAAATAGCTTAGGAATTCTTCTTCTCACTCTAGACCACTTTCCTCTCTCTAAAATATCAGTTTGAACCTTCTACAATGACCCCTAAGGTTGTATTATAAAAATGGGGTCGGGTTTTAAAACTAGAAAGTGGTCCCTCCGAACTCAACTCTACGGTCGTAGAGTGCAGCGCAGATCAGGTCTGCTGCCCGCAAAATGGTCCGTAGAAACGGTCCCAAAAACTAAGCTGGTTTGGTCAAGTCTGCAACCCGCATATCAATTGTGCGGCCGCAGAATCTCCCTCTAGAAATCTTCATGATGGTTCTACGATGGACGTGCGGCCCGTGAAATGATTATGCGGTCGCATATTTGACCGCAAAACAACCCCTAAAATTGGCCTATTTCTCTGCTTCACTCTGCGGCGGATCTGCGGTTCACAGATCAGTTCTGCGGTCGCATAATGGACCACAGAAACGCACTGTTCTGCAACAATTTTTCTTTGACTCCCCGATGCTCAGCTCACCCCAAAAAATAAATTACAACCCTCAAATACATTAGCCTACCTCGGCGCCACGAAACTCCAAATTTTAGGTGAAATTTTACGAGGCCTTACATCACATGTAAATCATCATTCTTCACACGATGGCCGCATTTCAAATATTTCATGTTCTTATTCTTTCACTGTCAAGGATTCATCTTAGGTCATCAACATAAAGAATATTTCAAAATCATGACCTTAAATACAAGAGTGATAAGAGTTTTAAATATATTGAATCTTCTTCCGGAAGGAGAGCATAATGATTTGCAATTGAAACATGAATTAAAATCATAAGTATTGGATACATTAACCATAGACATTCTTTCAATGAGAGTGATATAATAAGGACGATTGAATATAACTCGGGCAAATAAGGAAACTCGTAAATAGATTATTATAAGCAATTCGGAATAATAGAAATAGGAACTTGAACAACACCATGCTTGGAGTTTACATGAAATTTGTGGAATTCGATTCTACAAGAGGAGTTTTTTTGAAAAAAGCCAATCACTGAATATTCTAGAGATAGAAACAGAGAGTCTGGCAATTTAAAAACAAAGAGGAGGCGACATCACCGAGCTTCGTCGTCAGCGCCGACGTCGGCCGGCGAGGCTCCTACGGGCTGACCACCCCTCCTTACACAATACACACTCCAGAATAATCTCAACTACAAAACAAAGCGACAGAATGGCCGGCGAAAAGTGAGAGAAACCATCGTTTACATCGAAAACCTTACACCGGCGATAATGGCGAAACCAGCCGGCGAAATTCCGGCTGGCCAGCCCCCACCAAACACCCCTCCAATCTCAAATCCTACAGCATCTTCAACCCAACCCCTTGATTTTGCTAAAATCCTTAAACCAAACACCCTAAACAACGCTGTCAGCACGAACCCTAGCCAAAAAATTGAGTCAATCCCCTTCAGACGAGCAACCTACCTGCGTGGGCAGCCGATTTTCAAATTTACAGAGTCAGAGGTTACTCGCATCAATCACCTTGAGGGATTGCAATATGCAGCCATAGGAAAATTCTCCTACGGCTGGCCGGAATTACAGGAACTAAGAAGAATCATCCCCATTCAATGTGGAATCAAAGGTGATTGTAACATCGGGTTTTTCAGAGATAAGTTAGTACTCATCAGATTAACACTTTGGGAGGATTTCATTAAAATTACCTCCAAAAGCACCTACTATCTAAAAGCTAAAGATGGGTATGAATATCAGATGAGACAGCAAATCTACGACACAAAGTTCAAGCTGGGCGAGGAAACCCCAATGGCAATGGCGTGGATTTCGTTCCCACATTTGCTACCCACATACTTTGTTAAGGAATGCCTATTCTCAATAGCTTCAGCAGTTGGAAAACCAGTACACTTGGATTTAGCGACAATAAACAAAATGAGGCCTAGTTGTGCAAGAGTCAAGGTGCTGGTAGACCTCTTAGCGGAATTGCCCAAAAAAGTCAGACTTGATGTAGAAAATGAAGTAACAGGGGAGGTCAGAACAGAGTGGGTCAAAATTCAATATGATTACCTTCCCAAATACTGTAAAGAATGCAATTTGCAAGGTCACGACATGATAGAATGCTGGAAGTTACATCCGGAAACACTCGGCACAGCAGAGACTTTACAGCAAAAAGCAACAGAGCAAAGGAGAATCAAAGGCAAAGCAGTCCAAGCTAGGAAATAGCAAAGACAAGATACAGTTCCAGTTAGGATTTTATCAAGTGGCAAAGTCGTAGGCAATGTTAGTTCTCAATGGCAAGAAGTCAAAGACAATCGACCTCAAGGCAAACCAAAAACCAGAACTGGAACCTAGAAACCAACAGAGAATGGTAATATTCAGCAAGTTAGAGTAGCAAACAAATTTGATGCACTTGACGCACTTGTCATCGACACCACTAATAATGCCACAAGTGAGCCAAATGCAGAGTTACTGGAATTGAGAGTCTGCAGCAGAGAAACAAATGCAATAAACCTGTCAAAAACAAATCCAGAACCAGACCCAGAAAACACAGCTTCGAAAAGCAAATTGGCATACCATGATGCAGTGAATCTGGTAAACACTGATAATGTCGAAAAGGAAAGGAAGCGTATGGGAGGAAATCAAGCCAAAGAAACCTTATCAGCAGATATGGAAAGCCCTCTGTCAGAAGAAGAAGTACTCGAGCAAGCAGCAAAGCAAACAACTATTATATTGCTGGGAGAAACACAGACACAGCCGGATGCACTTGATGTTAGACAAGAGAGAAAGCACATGGAAGGTACACCAGCAAAGGAAAACACATCAGCAACATCAGTCCTCCCCAAAACATACACACTGATTTCAAAAGACAGCAGCAGGGATGTGAAATTTTTAACCTGGTCAGACAACAAGCATGAGCAAACAGCAGGGCAAATAGCTGGGACAACAATTTCAGGACAAGCCCCAACAAACATAACTAACAAACTAAAACTTCACACAACACTCCAAGCAAACAGGAAACAGGAAACATCACAGCCATTAACAGAAAAGGAAATGACAGATGGATCAGTAATGAGCACAAAGGAAAGGTCTTTGGAAACAACCTCACAATGGGTGCTAAAAAGCTTCTATAACAATGCTGAAAATGAGAATAATACACAGCAACATTCACAAAGTCATTGCAGCAATCAGCCTTCTAGAGCCAACCGTGAGACAAGAAAATCAGCAGAAGCTGTCACGAACAATCGGCTCAAACAAATACTGGGAAAGCTATGGGCAGACCAATCAGAAGAAGAATCAGAGGATGGAAGAATGCCCGAAGGGATACAAAGTGAGGATGAGGGAACAAATGAAACTTGCGAAGAAGAGCCACAGAATAGCAGAACACTGGCCATTTTGAGTAAGACAAACCATGATCGCACAGTTCTCAAAACACATCAAGGAGCAGGCATAACTTCGAAGAAAGGCTTTGCCGATTATGATCCAAACACCAGAAAAGACATAATAAGGGATCGGCTTCAAGCAATCATTAAACCAAAGGCTCTGTCAAAAATGGCAGCTAACAGCAAGGCAGGAGACAAGCAACATATTGACCAAGACATGGATGAAGAAGATCTCTCTCAGAACATAAACAACATAGCTAAGCAAGGCGACATATCACCAACCCAGATCAACAAAATGAAAGCAACAATGCACCCACAAAGAAAGCAAAACAAAAGCAGCAGCAGTTCTCCCAAGGCCAAATCAAGAAGAGCTTTAGACTACCCCAGCAAAACTCAATAAATGCTATAATTTGGAACATCAGATCAGTCAACACAATGCAAGCTTTAAGGCTGATCACCCTACACAACAAGCATCATTTTGACTTCATCGGCATCATGGAGCCAAAACAACAATTAAGGAAGATTGAGCAATACAGAAGGAGGATAGGGCTCGCACAGGTCGTAGCTAACACTTCTAACAAAATTTGGGTTTTCATTGATGACGCCTATGCAATCAACATCTTGTCAGACACAACACAACAGCTCACAATAAAGCTCCTGCACACAGACACAAAGCTGGAGTACATGCTTACACTGGTATATGCCAAATGCACAGCAGCAGAGAGAATCGAGCTATGGGATACCATGTATGATTTAGCCCAACACGCACATCTAGCATGGCTAGTGGGAGGAGACTTCAATGTCATCAGAGATCAAGAAGAAAAATTTGGTGGACTTCCTGTTCCCTTCAATGAAGTGGATGATTTTAACCACTGCATCAATACCTGCAGCTTATCAGACATAGGATTCAAAGGCAGCATCTTCACTTGGTGGAATGGAAGAGCAGACGAGGACTGCATCTTCAAAAGACTAGATAGATGCCTGGTCAATCAGAACTTCCAGCAGCTCTTTCCCACAATAGAACTCACACACTTGTCCAAGATTGGCTCGGATCACAGTCCACTTCTCCTACAACTGAAGAAAGAATCAAAAATAATCAGGAAACCTTTCAGATTTCTCAATTTTTGGATCAAGCATGAGACCTTCCAAGCAGTAGTGAGAGATAACTGGCAAGCAGATTTTCAAGGAGATCCTTTTATTGTCTTCAATCATAAACTCAAAAGATTGAAAAGAGATTTAACAGAATGGAGCAAAGCAACATATGGAGACATTTTTCAGAACATAATCAACATGGAAGAAGTAGTCCTAGTTCATGAAAGACAGTTTGAAGAAAGACCCAATGCCCAAAATAGGGCGAGACTACAGAAGGTGCAAGCTCAAATGATCAAACACCTCGCCATTGGGGAACAATTCTGGAAACAAAAAGCAAGAATGGCATGGTTCAAGGATGGTGACAGAAACACTAAATTCTTTCACGCTTTGGTCAACGGTAGAAGAAGAAAGTTGCAAATCAACAGAATAAAAAATAGAGCAGGCAACTGGATCGATGAGGAAGAAGCAATAATAGAAGAAGCCATCATATTCTACAAGGAGCAGTTTACAGAAAGTTCCCCACCCACTGACTTCAGAATCCTAGAACACATTCAGCAAGTAGTGGACCAACAACAAAATGAGGAATTGATTAAAACACCGACAAGAGAAGAAATCAAGAAGGCCGTATTCAATCTCAAGGGAGATAGCATAGGAGGGCCGGATGGCTTTACAGGTCTTTTCTATCAGACATGCTGGGAAACCATAGGGGATTGATAGCATCAAGGGCAAGGATAGAGTTTTGGAAGATCCAAGAAGGCCATTTACAAGATCTCAAGCTAAAGAGTTACAGACTAAGGTTGTTGGACTTCAATGGCAAATAAAAAAGCTTTTAATTGTGGAGGACGAGCTCAAGCCCAAATGAGATGAATTTTACAAGTTTTACAATTATTTGGTGGCCCAAATTGAAGTCCAAGAGAAGGAAGATTGGGTCCCGAACTCGGCCCTTGAAATCTAGCAAAAGGGCACCAAGAAGAGCTCAAATTAAGCTTAAATGAGGTCCAAAAGGGGGTGTTTGAAAACAAGCCCAATTGGAGTCCAAATCAATGGCCCAAACTAGTAGTTTTAAGGCCCAAATTTGCCCTAAAGGGATTTGGCCGCCCCCTACCTACCTCCTACCTAATATTAAGGAGTTCTTCTCATTCATTAGGGATATATTATTGAATAAGAATATCATATTTGAGAGAGTTCTTTTGAACCTTTGTTACTTATGCTTTGAGATTTATCTTTCAACCTTTACTTGTTCATAGTTCAAGGTAGTAAGATTACTTCTCTATTATGATATGTTTGATTCCTTTGAGGTATTCTTAGAAGGCAATTAATACTAGTTGTTGATTGTTGTCTCAAGTTACTCTTAAAGCAGTCAAGATCCGAATCTATTATTTTGATTTGTTCTTAGGTAAAGGCGTTTGATTTTCTTCAATAAATCAAGACGTTGTTGCTTAGATCTTGTCAAGGCTATAGAACTTGTATTCTTGGAAGTTCCTTGAATTCGTTCCTTGAATTTCCCCCATATCCTTTATTTTCTGCACTTTAATTCTAGTTGTTCAATTCCTTATTATTATTTGCTTCCGCATTTACTTCTCAAATTCTTACTCTAGTTTGGATTCCCGACCTTGTTGTTATCAAGTGGTATCAAAGCGGTTCTATCAAGGTTTCGTTCTTGATAATTCTGGGGATTTCTTGAATATTAAGAGCAAAAAAAAAAGAAAAAAAAAAAGAAAAACGAAAATCAGCAAAAAAAAAAAAAAAAAAAAAAAAAGGAATTGCTTGCTCTCCAGAAACCTTCTTTTGTATCTAATTTGTTTTCGAATATTATCAAAGGAAACAAGAAGAGAGGATCCCAGATTTTAAAGATAAGATAAAAATTCAATTCTTTCCTTTTTGTTCGTGTCTTGTTTCAACCGAACCTAATAGTTCTAGGATTTGGTTCTTCTTTCATTTGTTCCCAAAATCTATATTTTACTACTAAGAACTTTATACGAGTTGGATTTAACTATAAATCTACAAAGTATTTTGTTCAAAGGTTATTTCGAGAGAGAGGAAAACATAAAAAAATAAAAATAAATAAAAAAAAAAGGTCAAAGTGTGTGCGAGAACAATTGAGGGAAAAGTCAATTTTGTTTGATACAATTTAATTGTTTAAGATGTGACATACAGGTAGTGATGATGAACAAAGGGTTCTTCAAGAAGCAGAAATCAAAGCAAGAAATGATTTTACCTTACATGCTATTCATCAACAATTCGAAAGGTGGAATTTGCAATTTCAAGAAATAAGGGACACCATTGCTGAGCAAAATGATACAATAGCTGACTTAGAAGGGAAAATAATGTTAGGCCCCAAGCTAGGAGAAATGTACCCCTTGTTCCCATTGTAAATCAAGGAAACCCTATAGATGATTTTAATGATATTGATTTTGATAGGGTAGGAAGAGATAGGAGGGGACAAAGAGGTAGAGTAGACGATGATAATATAAGTAGTATAAAGATGAAAATACCATCCTTCAAAAGAACAAGGGATCTAGACTTGTATCTTGATTGGGAAAGAAAGGTTGAAGCCATCTTTGACTGTCACAACTACGCTGAGGGTAAGAAGGTTAAACTTGCTGTTGTTGAGTTTTCTGAATATGCTGCTATTTGGTGGAAAAATCTTACTAGGGACAGATTGCAAGAAGGACAAGCACCAATTGCTACTTGGGCTGAGATGAAGAAGGTGATGAGAAAGAGATTCATACCATCACACTTTCAAAGAGAACTACAACAACGTCTTCAAACATTGAAGCAAGGGTCTATGTCTGTGGATGAGTACTTTAAGGCTATGGATATGGCTATGATCCAAGCTAATTGTATGGAGGAAGAAGAGGCCTCAATGGCGAGGTTTTTAAATGGCTTAAATAAGGAAATAGCTGATGTAGTAGAATTACAACAATATGTAACAGTATATGAGTTAGTTGATTTGTCTGTAAAAGTAGAAAATCAAAATAAAAGAAAGCAAACTAGCTCGTGGAAAGGTCGGTCAAACAACATCTCCAAGAAGCCATGGTCGAATCAAGAGATGAAGAGTTCTTCTAACCTCAAGAAGACAAGGATAAAGGTAAATTTGAGAACAAAGTGGGAGGTAAAACCTTTAACCCTAAACCTTCTACACCTTCTAGTTCTATTCAATGTCATAAATGTAAAGGAAGGGGACATATGATGCATGAATGTCCAAGTAGAAGAAACATCATTCTTAGAGAAGATGGAGGATATGAGAGTGAAAAAAGTGAGCGAGAAGAAGAGGGAGATGTGAGTAATGATGATGATATAGAACTACCTAAATTTGGGAAGCAATAGTGAAGAACAAAGGGAGAATATATTCTATACTAGGTGTGGGATAAAAGGGAAAACTTGTTCTATGATCATTGATAGTGGTAGTTGTGCTAATGTGGTGAGTTCATACATTGTGGAAAAATTAGGACTTGCATGCATGAAACACCCTACTCCCTATAGACTCCAATGGTCAAATGATAGTGGTGAACTAAAGGTAAACAAACAATGTATGATTTCATTCAATGTGGTAGATATGAGGATGATATTCTTTGTGACATAAACCCTATGCAAGCTTGTCATATCTTACTGGGTCGTCCTTGGCAGTATGATAGGTATGTTTTTCATGATGGAAGGAAAAATAGATATTCTCTTGAGCTAAATGGCAGAAAATTTACTCTTTCACCTTTATCTCCTTCTCAAGTGTTCGAAGATCAAAATAGATTAAGGGAAACAATGGGTAAATCAAGGGAAGGGATAAAAAGTGAGCTTTAGGAAAAAGAAAAGAAAGGAGGCCAAGAGTTAGAAAAAAAGAGAGATGGCCGAGAGAAAGAGAGAGAGGGCAGCAATTTGAGAGAAGAGATTAAAAGGGGTTTGAATAAAAAAATAGAAAGTCTTGGTGAGAGGAAAGAGGCTAAGGAAAGAAAAAAAAAGAGTTTTTATATAAAAGCCACAGAGTGTTTAAATGCAAGAAAAGAGGGATTGCCCATAATACTACTTACTTGCAAAGAATCTTTGATTAATTCTGAGTTACTAACTTCTTCTTTGCCAAGTAGTATTTCTTCTCTTTTGCAGGATTTTGAAGATGTCTTTCCTGAAGATATTCCTAATGGATTGCCACCTTTGCGTGGAATTGAGCATCAAATTGATTTTGTGCCGGGATAACAAATTCCAAATAGGCCTGCTTAAAGGAGTAACCCTGAAGAGACCAAAGAGCTTCAAAGGCAAGTTGAGGAGTTGCTTGAGAAAGGCTTTGTGAGAGAGAGCATGAGTCCTTGCTTTGTTCCCGTCCTATTGGTACCAAAAAAGGATGGAACTTGGAGGATGTGCTTGGATTGTAGAGCAATCAACAAGATAACGGTAAAGTATCGCCATCCTATTCTTCGTCTTGATGACATGTTGGATCAATTATATGGATCCAAAATCTTTTCTAAAACTGATCTAAAAAGTGGTTACCATCAGATTCGAATGAATCCTGGAGATGAATGGAAAACTGCTTTTAAGACCAAATATGGGCTTTATGAGTGGTTAGTTATGCCTTTTGGTTTGACTAATGCACCTAGCACTTTCATGAGACTAATGAATCATATCTTTAAGGATTTTCTTGGGAAATTTGTTGTGGTGTACTTCGATGATATCTTAATCTTTTCTAACACTTTAGAAGAGCATGCACAACACCTAAAACAAGTTTTTGAAGTTCTTTGAAAGCAACTTTTATTTGCTAATCTTAAAAAGTGTTCTTTTTGTGTGGATCGTGTGATTTTTTTGGGTTTTGTGGTTAGTTCTAAAGGATTTGAGGTCGATGAAGAGAAAATCAAAGCAATAAAAGAATGGCCTAAACCTAAGAGTGTAACTGAAATTAGGAGTTTTCATGGACTTGCTATTTTTTATAGGAGGTTTGTGAGAGACTTTAGCACCATTGCTTCTCCTTTAACTGAAGTTATTAAAAAGGATAAGAATTCTACTTGGGGAAAAGAACAAGATGATGCTTTTAACTTGTTGAAAGAAAAGTTGTGTTCTGCCCATTGTTAAATTGCCTAATTTTTCTAAATCTTTTGAAATTGAATGTGATGCTTCTGGCAAAGGAATAGGTGCTGTTTTGATGAAAGATTCTAAACCTATTGCCTACTTTAGTGAGAAGTTGAGTGGAGCCACATTGAACTATTCCACTTATGACAAAGAGATATATGCTTTGGTAAGGGCTTTAGCCACATGGCAACATTACTTGTGTCCGAGAGAGTTTGTCATTAAAACTGATCATGAATCCTTGAAATACTTGAAGAGTCAAGGTAAGCTTAGTAGGAGACATGCTAAGTGGGTTGAATTCATAGAAACATTCCCTTATGTAATTTCTTACAAACAAGGAAAAGAGAATGTTGTTGCTGATGCACTTTCGAGAAGGTATGTCTTAGTTTCTACTTTGACTTCTAAATTGATGGGTTTCGATCAAATCAAGGAACTTTATGCTAATGATGTTGATTTTGGCAAAATTTTTGCAGATTGTAAGTTGGGTCCTTTTGAGAGGTTTAATCTCCAAGATGGATTTCTCTTTAAGGAAAATAAGTTGTGTATCCCTAATTGCTCTTTACGTGAAGTATTTGTTAGGGAAGCACATTGTGGAGGTCTTATGGGTCACTTTGGAGCCCAAAGACACTAGACATACTTGCTGAAAATTTCTTTTGGCCTGGAATGAGAAAAGATGTTGAAAGAATGTGTGCACAGTGTTTGGAATGTAAACAAGCTAAATCTAAAGTGTTACCACATGGTCTTTACACGCCATTACCTATTCCTACTTCACCTTGGATTGACATTTCTATGGATTTTGTACTAGGTTTGCCTAGAAAAAGGTATGGTAAGGATAGTATATTTGTTGTGGTAGATAGGTTCTCCAAAATGGCTCGTTTTATTCCCTGTTTAAAGACTAATGATGCTTCACATGTTGCTAATCTTTTTGTAAAAAAAGTTGTTAAATTGCATGGTATACCTAGAACTATTGTTAGTGATAGGGATGCTAAGTTTTTGAGCCACTTTTGGCGTGTATTTTGGGGGAAGTTAGGCACTAAATTATTGTTTTCTACTTCTTGTCACCCACAAACTGATGGACAAACTGAAGTAGTTAATAGAACCTTGGGAAACATGTTGAGGGCTATTTTGAAAGGTAAATTAACTTCTTGGGAAGATCACTTACCTATGATTGAATTTGCTTACAATAGACCAGTCCATTCTTCTACAGGTATGTCCCCTTTTGAGGTTGTTTATGGTTTTAATCTCTTTACTCCCCTTGATTTATTACCATTACCTAATAATGATATTGCTAATATTGATGGTAGGACAAAGGCTGAGATGATGAAAAAAATTCATGAGCAAACAAGACTTGTTATTGAGAAGAAAAATGAGAAAACTTCCTTGAGAAAGAATAAGGGTCGAAAACAAGTTATTTTTAAACCAGGAGATTTAGTTTGGGTTAAGAAAAGAAAGATTTCCTTCCAAAAGGAAGCCAAAGTTGCATCCTAGAGGAGATGGTCCATTTCAAGTCCTTGAAAGGATTGGAGATAATGCTTACAAGCTGGACCTGCCTAGTGAGTTTCAAGTAAGTGTTACATTCAATGTTGCTGACTTGTCTTTGTTTGATGTAGGACAGAATTCGGGGACGAATTCTTTTCAAGAAGAGGGGAATTATAGCATCAAGGGCAAGGATAGAGTTTTGGAAGATCCAAGAAGGCCATTTACACGATCTCAAGCTAAAGAGTTGCAGACTAAGGTTGTTGGACTTCAATGGCAAATAAAAAAGCTTTTAATTGTGGAGGACGAGCTCAAACCCAAAGGAGATGAATTTTACAAGTTTTACAATTATTTGGTGGCCCAAATTGAAGTCCAAGAGAAGGAAGATTGGGTCCCGAATCGGCCCTTGAAATCTAGCAAAAGGGCACCAAGAAGAGCTCAAAATAAGCTTAAATGAGGTCCAAAAGGGGGTGTTTGAAAATAAGCCCAATTGGAGTCCAAATCAATGGCCCAAACTAGTAGTTTTAAGGCCCAAATTTGCCCTAAAGGGATTTGGCCGCCCCCTACCTACCTCCTACCTAATTTAAGGACTTTTACTCTTATAAATAAGGAGTTCTTTTCATTCATTAGGGATAGATTATTGCATAAGAATATCATACTTGAGAGAGTTCTTTTGAACCTTTGTTACTTATGCTTTGAGATTTATCTTTCAACCTTTACTTGTTCATAGTTCAAGGTAGTAAGATTACTTCTCTATTATGATATCTTTGATTCCTTTGAGGTATTCTTAGAAGGCAATTAATACTAGTTGTTGATTGTTGTCTCAAGTTACTCTTAAAGCGGTCAAGATCCGAATATATTGTTTTGATTTGTTCTTAGGTAAAGGCGTTTGATTTTCTTCAATAAATCAAGACGTTGTTGCTTAGATCTTGTCAAGGCTATAGAACTTCTGTTCTTGGAAGTTCCTTGAATTCGTTCCTTGAATTTCCTCCATATCCTTTATTTTCTGCACTTTAATTCTAGTTGTTCAATTCCTTATTATTATTTGCTTCCACATTTACTTCTCAAATTCTTACTCTAGTTTGGATTCCCGACCTTGTTGTTATCAGGGATGACATCCAAAACATGGTCGCTGCATTCTTCACCGGAAGAAAACTGCCCAAATGCATAACCCATACAAACTTGGTGCTAATACCAAAAAAGAAGGAAACAGAAACCTTTGCGGACCTGCGACCCATAAGCCTCAGCAACTTTGTCAACAAGATTTTCTCCAGGATTTTACATGAAAGAATGCTGAGTATACTCCCAACTCTCATTTCGCAGGAACAAGCAGGCTTTGTCAAAGGAAGAACCATCATTGAAAATGTATTATTAGCACAGGAAATTATCACAGACATAGGACAAAGAACAAAAGCTGGGCCAAATGTAGTAATCAAACTAGATATGGCCAAAGCCTTTGATCGACTGTCCTGGTTATTCATGACCAAGGTCCTGAGGAAAATGGGCTTCAATGAAACCTTCATTGGTATGATCTTTGACATCATGGGCAACAACT